>OVAQ01000643.1:7845-35359 GCA_900406345.1 Erysimum cheiri
TTCTTATCTCCATAAGGTTTACTTCGAGCTTACTCCAACATATTTTAAGTTCAAACAGTCATTATTGTAGAGTTCATACACCGGAAATATAGTTCCCGACTTCCCGAGATTAATGAGTTAACGTTGGTTTAGCAAAAGAGGGATACATGGATAATAATATTGATACACTGGCCAACCGTTAATTGATTTCTTTGATATATACTCCGTACTAGTGAAAATTATTCGATATAATTATATACTGTATATAGTGGAAATGAATCCTAAGGTATAACCATTTTTTGTGTAATGTAACGATCCAAAGACATGTTTGATTGTTTTCTATCAGATTTTGTCTCTTCATACAGGCCCGTTAAAAGCCCAACTAAGTTCTTAGTTGTCGCTTACGCTTTTGTATATTTTCCATATTCTAACTCTATCCAACCGAAACCGGAATCCGAATCCAAACCCAGATCGGACTCTTTCTTGTCGGCATCAAACAGGCTACAAATTGAAATTGCCTCAAAGCAAATTTGCAGGCGGAGGAGAAGTTGGATTCGAAGGAACGTTTTTACTGAATCAATTTCGCTATATTACTAGTTTCTGTAAGTATGTGGATCAATATTATTGTGTTAATGTTCGAGTTAGTGAATTTGGAATTTGGATTGTTGTGATTCTCAATATTCATCGTCGTAAAGTGCTTCAGAAGATGTTTAATTTATCTCATTGCTTCTGATTATTGCGGGTTTAAGTCAGAAACAAGTGTAGGAGCTTTGGCTTCTGAGTCATGTCAGTCTTATTATCTCAAGTTTTTGATTCATTAATGGTAACTAAATAAGTTTCTTAGGTGATGTGTTTGTACCGAATTTGAGACTTTACTTATCTACAATTTTTTATTGCTCTCTTGTGTGCAGAAACAAACGATGCCTCGTAAAGGATTATCCAATTTCGATGATTATGATGATGGTTTTGATGATGAGGATTATACTTATGATTATGACTATGATTTAGATGAACACGGTGAAACATCTTCCCCTTACCTTTCTTGTGGTGGTTAATGGTCTCTTTTTAACTTTGTNCCTCTTGTGTGCAGAAACAAACGATGCCTCGTAAAGGATTATCCAATTTCGATGATTATGATGATGGTTTTGATGATGAGGACGATACTTATGATTATGACTATGATTTAGATGAACACGGTGAAACATCTTCCCATTACCTTTCTTGTGGTGGTTAATGGTCTCTTTTTAACTTTGTTATGATTTGTTTTCCTTTTTCCCTAAACTGCAGAAGCAGAAGTTGCTGAACCCAAGGAAGAAATTGCTAAGCAAGGGATTTGGCGATGTGCAATCTGTACATATGACAATGATGAGATTATGTTTGTGTGTGATATCTGCGGTGTTCTTCGTCATCCTGTGGCCGGAAATCAAAGTATCAATAAGAATACAGGTACTGTATCTGCTATNTTGCTATCCTCCAATCTCTCTTTGCTTCTGTTTAGGATACATGAATTATTGCATCCTGTCTGATGTATCTGCTATCTTTTGTTTGTTTGAGGTTACTTAGTCAAGCTATTGGTTTGTGTTTAGAAAAAGTAGTGACTGTGGTTTTTATACTCGTGATGATTTTGCTATTCTAGGTGTTTAATTATAGAATAGATGTGTTTTATGCAGTTGAAGGCAGATGCAAAGAACCTGTGGTATCCAAATTGGCAAAGTCCCTTTTCGGATCAGTCCCATCTAATACACCGAAAACGGCTGTTCTTTGTCTGCTTGAAAACAAGAATCTTGTGATGGAACAGGGACCTCTGCCTGGAATTTCCCGTGGGAATATTCATGATCTCCACAAGGCTTTTAGTTCTAAAACTTCCTGCGTTAGTATAGGTTGTTGTTAACTTGCTGTAGTTTGATAGTGTTTTCTGTTTTCAGTTATCCTGACAAGCTGTTTGTGTTGAAAGTCTATAGTTCGTTCTTTGCGTTTGTGGCATTGCAAATGCATTTTTCTGACATTTCCTTTTCAACTTATGTATAGAACCTTTCAAGTTTGATGCTCCATCACCAGATGATTTAGTCTCCAATGGACTAACATCCTCACGAACTGGTCCAAAAGGTATCAACATTTGGTTTTCACTTTGGGTTTGATGCTGTAATAATATTGTACGGATTAGATGTGTGAAACCTGTATGCCATAATATTCTCTCTTCTAATTCAGTCCATCTTGTTGCTTCCTCACATTGATACGCATCCAAAGACCTAAGCCTTTGAAAGTCTATTCACGTAGAAAAAAGGAAACACAAGCTCAAGTCCAAGTCTAACTAGGATTTGTAGTTTATTACTTTATTTATGTGTAGCCTTATTGCAATAGAATTTCTCTTTCTGTTTCATTTCCTTTTTTGGTTTTGGGTTATTTTTCATATTACTATGGTTGAAGCTCGTTTGTGAACTTCATCCAAGTTATTCTCTTTGAGCGTTTTTACTCTGTTCTGTTTTCTAACATTTAATATTGGGTTCTTAACTCTAAAGGCTCAGGTGATGCCATGAAGCAGAAGGAGAAGCAAGATAGCGCAGAAAAAAATCCTGTAAAGAAAGGAGGTGATAGTTCAGAAACAAGCTCCCGAGGTAGACATGATAAACGTGATAATAGTATTTCAAAGGGCGGTGCTGCTGGCATAAAATCCGGCAAAAGTTTGCCAAAAGAAAAAGCAGATATGTCTAATGAGACAAGTTCTTCCTCCAAATATAAGGAGACGTCAGAGAGTCTTACTGGTACTATGAACAAGATGTCTTTGACTGAGGAAACAGAAAAATCCAGCGATATTAAAATTATAAGACCAAGATCAAAATCTAAGCATAAGCCAGAGGAGTGGATGCTTCTTGATAAAGAACCAGATGCACTTAGCCAACTTAATCTTGCCATCGTGAGTTTCTCGAATTACTGGCGACAATCTATTGATTTTTTTGCCAGGCAGATTACTGATGGTTGCAATCTGATTGTAGGTGGGGCACGTTGATTCTGGTAAGTCAACACTTTCGGGTAGATTATTGCATCTGTTGGGAAGAATATCTCAGAAGCAAATGCACAAGTATGAGAAAGAAGCAAAGTTGCAGGTAACCTGTTCTTCTGTTTGAATGTTAGAGACTTAAATATTCAGAAGTCTGCTTTGTTTGCTTGACATTGTCTTTCTGATCCGATCAGGGCAAAGGGTCCTTTGCATATGCTTGGGCATTGGATGAGAGTGCTGAAGAGAGGGAACGAGGAATAACAATGACTGTGGCTGTTGCCTATTTCAATTCCAAAAGACATCATGTTGTTTTGCTCGACTCTCCTGGACACAAAGATTTTGTTCCAAACATGATAGCAGGAGCAACACAAGCAGATGCCGCGATTCTTGTCATAGATGCTTCTGTCGGTGCTTTTGAAGCTGGTTTTGATAATTTGAAAGGCCAGACAAGGGAGCATGCACGGGTTCTGAGAGGTTTTGGCGTGGAGCAAGTCATAGTTGCAGTCAACAAAATGGATATTATTGGGTATTCAAAGGAAAGATTTGATTTGATTAAGCAGCATGTTGGATCTTTTTTGCAATCCTGTCGTTTTAAGGATTCGTCTCTGACATGGATTCCATTAAGTGCCATGGAAAACCAAAACTTAGTGGCAGCTCCCTCTGACAACCGTCTATCCTCGTGGTATGTTCCCATTTTTCCTTTCCTGATACCTGAGCTTCCATTTCTGGTACAAATAGTAGGGGATTTGCTTAGCATGCCCGAAATAGGCCATGAAATGGTTAAATTTTTGCTGGAATACAGGTATCAAGGTCCATGTTTATTGGATGCCGTTGACTCTGTCAAGTCTCCTGACAGAGACGTCTCAAAGCCTCTACTCATGCCTATATGTGACGCTTTAAGATCAACTTCACAAGGGCAGGTATCTGCATGTGGCAAACTTGAAGCTGGAGCTGTACGGCCAGGATCCAAGGTACCCAAGTTTCATGATAGGAAGTTTCCCTTCTCGTTTGGTTGCATATTGGTGATTCTTTATCTGTCTACGTGAATTAACCTTAGGAGACACTTTGCTGGTGGTTAAACCTAACTTCCATTCCCATATATGAGTCGCTCAACCTAAACCCATGATCAAATTTCTAACATCAAATGCCCCCCAATTACTCATTTGTGTACAATATCTGTTTGGGCGTTGGAAGGTTTCACAATATCTGTTTGGGCGTTGGAAGGTTTCACAATATCTGTTTGCATGATTGGTGATTCTTTAGCTTTCGATCGAAATACTTTCTTGCGGATGTGCCTCTAGTCTCTTGTTTAATAAAACAAATGAAACTGCCTCAACTGATTTCTTACGTTACTGTAAATTTCTGCTAGATAATGGTTATGCCATCAGGAGATCAAGGAACTGTGCGGTCTCTGGAGCGTGACTCTCATGCTTGCACCATTGCAAGAGCTGGAGATAACGTAGCGATAGCTTTGCAAGGGATTGATGCAAATCAAGTAATGGCAGGAGATGTGTTGTGCCATCCTGATTTCCCTGTATCAGTAGCAACTCATTTAGAATTGATGGTGCTCGTCTTGGAAGGTGCCACACCGATCTTGATAGGTTCTCAGGTAAAGAAACAAAAAACCCCGTCTCTCTCTTGCTCAATTCTCTATAATCCGTCCCATGTTTTCTGATCCTTTCCATTGAAAATGAAATCATTATAGTTGGAGTTTCATGTGCATCATGCAAAGGAAGCAGCAACAGTTGTGAAACTTGTGGCAATGCTTGATCCCAAAACAGGGCAGCCAACAAAGAAGTCTCCTCGTTGTCTAATTGCTAAACAGAGTGCAATGCTTGAGGTTTAAAATTTTATTTTGACTTTTGCGTCAAATATTACCCCAAAAACAAAAAAACTGATATCGATCTGACACGTTATGGTTGTAACTGCAGGTTAGTCTCCAAAATCCAGTTTGTGTGGAGACATTTTCTGAAAGTAGAGCTCTTGGAAGAGTGTTCCTTAGATCATCCGGAAGAACTGTCGCTATGGGAAAAATTACTCGGATTATCCAAGACTCATAAAATCCTCCTTTATGTTGTAACTTATTCATTAGAAATTGACTTTCCCAAGTTTTGTCTGCACTACATTATTAGGATATATATGCAAATTGTAGTGTGTAATTCATTTATCCAATTTTTGTCGCGTTAAACACAATAAACCTTTTTCTTAAAAATAAAAGTCTTTTTATTTGACATTAAAAAAAAAAAAAATTATCNTATTATCTGCCTAAAAAAAAAAAAAATTATCTGCCTAAAGTTTAACTTGGTGCGAAAGAGAGGATAGAGTACTGTAGTTGGTATAAACCAACTATTTCTCTGAGAAANAAAAAAAAAAAAATTATCTGCCTAAAGTTTAACTTGGTGCGAAAGAGAGGAGAGAGTACTGTAGTTGGTATAAACCAACTATTTCTCTGAGAAATCAAAAGTTTTTCATCTGAAATTATATCAAACATTTCCTCAAATAATGTTTTGTTCTCCGCAATTTAATGCAAATAACTTAAAATGAAACTGCCTGCATTTTTTTCCTAATAATTCTATATACAGTGACATTTTAGTATTCCAGTAAGATATATAACTCAGTGTAGCTGAAGAGTAGCTTGTATAAACCAAAAAGAGTTTCAGGTTCAAATCAAAAGTTGAGCTTTAATACAGATGTAGAAGGAAACTGTCACCTGATCTTATTTACCATTTGTACCCAATTGGGTCAAAAGAAAGATATTGTTATGTACAAAAGAAAAGAGAGAGCAAGATGATGTAGAGACAAAGGACTTGGTGAAGAAAAAGCAATGTATCTGCGTCATCTTGAAATCATCCCACAAAGCTAAAGTTGCTGTTAGCATTATCACTAAACCGACTTCTCCTCTTCCGCAGAGGTTTTGCAGATTGGGCACCAATTCTTCATCCGCAGCCATTGTTGTGCACAGCTCATATGGTACATGTGTTGACATGGCATAGTCCCTACTTCATCTCCATCAACATATTCTTCCTGCATATATCTACAACATTAACTCTTCTTCGTTTTCACTTATACCCTTATACTACATTTTCCTATTTCAGCTCAGATACTAGACAAACCAGTTTGGGGTAAAAGTTCAGAGAAGATAGAGACCTGGCAAATACTGCACTTGATATCATCATCCTTAATCAGAGAAATGGCACCGGTTTCATCTGTCGCGTGATAAATGCTTTGCTTCAGGCTTCTCGAGAGTGCTTCTTCACTTAGAGCTGTGCTCACTGTACCCATTTTATCCCCCAAAGCTAATAGTTCCTGCAAGATATGTATACATATGATTTTAGCTTTTGATAGACTTTTGACTGTTTTTGCTAAAATGGTGTCCTTCTTGCATATTTTGATTAATAATATGTAAAATATTCATGACTGACCTCATATGACATGTTATCAATGTCAAGCCTCATATCTCTATGCTGATCATAGAATCTGAACATACCACTTGAGAATAGATTGCTCTCTAAAGAAGCCAATTGCTGTGAGAAAAGAAGCAGAGCAGAAAGTAGAAACATCAGAAAAACTCTAAGCTCGGACAAAACATGGTCACATCAAAAGACCAAGCTGCTAAATACCTCATATGTAAGCTCTTCATCATTTTCAATCCTTTCCAGGGCCAGCAATACCTGAAACATTTGCAAATTAGTATTGTGTTATCACGATTCACGACCACTCAGGAACATGTCAAAGCGTCTAATAACATCAGACAACATGGTGGCGGAAACTACCTCTGCAATTCCATTCATGTTGTAGTGACTCAAACCATCCCGGTTCACCAAAGAGCTTGAAGGATCAGCTTCCGAGGGGCTACCAGGCAGCATGCTATGTACGCGTCCAGTACTACTGTTTGGCCTATTGTATCTATTTGATGGACTAAACGAAAGAGAAGGATTGGGATCGGTTGGTATTGCAGGATGCGGCATTTGTCGAGAAGTAGCAGAGGATGCAACAGCTCCAAGTCGCTCTGATCTACCAAAATAATCAGATCTCCTACCACTACTTGAAGCAACACTGTTGTCCCTAATACTTGGTACTATTCGATTCCTTCTGTGATCAGAAACTGTGATGCCATTGCCATGAGAAGAATTTTGATTCCTTACTTTTGGCGCCAACACGCTTGTCTTTTGCCCTTTGCTAGACGAGCTGCTCTCTCCATCCGATTTTTTCTTTTTAGTCACACTGATTTTTGTTGCCGAGCTTGAGTTACTTGGAAGAACATCTGACACAGAGTTGCACCTCAAGTTCCTCAATCTATTCCTGCTCAGACCACCTCTTACAGTGTGCTCGGTGTTACCAGAAGATGAAGAAACAGAAAGACTCGTCAGAGTATCTCGGGTGCCCAATTCAGATTTTTGATTACTACTTCTACCTCTACTTGAGCTTCCTGCCTTTGTCGTTAAAACTTCTCCAGAGACAACGCTTTGAGAATGAACATTGGTTGTGCATCTTTTAGTCTTTTGGCGTGGAAGGGTGGGCTCCGCTGCAGCTGAATCATTATGAACAGTGCTTGTCTCTGAAGAATCTGTGTCTACATTAGATGACGGCTGTCTCCTGGCAGTAACTTTGGCTGGCTTTCTTAAGTATCCAAATCCACCTGGAGTTCGAGATGAACTCCCAACAATTTCCTTTCCATTCAAGGAAGGGGAAATCGGAGGCCGATCAAGTTTTGTATTGTTGTCCGTAGAGCCAATCCGGGTTCTCTTGGTGGAAGTTACCTTCGCACTACAACCTATCCGGCTGCAGAAAGGATCATTCTTATCATCCTTCTTGCTCATATTCTCACGAAGAACAAGACCACTCGCTCTCCGAGGCACAACCAACCGGTCAACAGATCGTTTACCCGCACATCCATCCATGAATCAGAGACACCCTTTATCTGCAGATTCAAAACAAGTATCAATCCAGATGTGAAGTTAAAAGTGCATCCAGCCTGAGCTACACATCAAACAGTATATCCATCCACTAACACCAAACAAAAGAAATCTATAAATAATTAGCTTCAATAAAGTCATGGAAGCTTTAAGGATGGTCTTCCACCAAATTAAAAAGCAAGTCGTTGAAAGTTAAAAGCATCACGGAGAGAGAAATAACAGACAACCACATAAAAAAAAAAAGCTTACGGTAAGAACATGAGAGTGAATGCATAGATCATCCAGAGCAAAACAACTGGTGTTTTATAACTTGATGGATCATAAACATCAAGCTACTAAAGGCTGATGATTCTGAGATCGTAGATAGAGAGAGAGAGATGAAGAAAACCAAAAGAGAGAAAAAAGGAGGTGACTTTAATGGTCCCTATCCAAGAGGAAAGAAAGGGTCCGACTTCGAATTAAACGGACTTTCCATAAACAACAATGACCCTTTTCTCCGCGATTCCAGCTTCACCATGAAACAAGGCCTCAAAAATCACTTCTTTTTTTCAAAAATCTAAACAGAGAGGAGACAATTAAAGAAACTTTGCCCTTCAAAAATTTCCGATCAGAAACTACAAGTAACAGGAATCCAAACCTAACAGTGAAATTGAAAAACAAAACTACAAAATTGAAAATACAATCCAAAGATAGAAACAGCAACAGAATACAAAGATATGAACTTTTTTTTAATCTCGAGATCATCTTAGAGAAACCATGTCAGCTGGAGCGAGAGAGGAAAAAAATTAAAAAAAAAACTTTCCGGCGTTACCTTTTCTCCTTTTCCGAGATATTACTCTCCGCCGTCTGTGAATTAACAAAAAACGTGGAGCGAGAGTAGAGAGATAGAGGAGAAGACGATATATATATATTGTGTATATATGAAAAATAAATATTTGTGGGGTTTATAAAGTTTTTAATTAAACTTCGGAGAAGAAAAAGAAGTGGCGTAGCAAATGTGGAAAAGCGGTTAGAGAGATTAGGACCGTTGATTTCGGGTTTGGTTCAGTACAAGCCAAAGATGGACGGCCGAAATGTACACTGACGTCGTCCTCAGTGGAGGGAAGTATTAAAACGACACCGTTGTCGTTAGCGGCGTTACGTATTATAGACGGAATGATATCGAATTAAATTTCTCCTTTTTTTTTTTTTTTTTTTTTNGTAATGGAGTATATATTGGCGATTAGATTAGATTGAAAGTATAATGGATTAGTTAATTTTGTATAGATGAAAAGGATTTAGATTAATTAATTATCGATATTGATGATGTCGAGAAAGGTGTATTAACAAACGTGTCGTCCTTTTTGGCGTAAATCAAGAGACTCCCTACTTCCTGTATTAACTAAACTTATACTGTATTTTTTTGTTCCGCATCATAAAACCAAAATTTTGATTTTTTTTTTTATTTTGGTAAAAGGTTAAATTTATACTATTTTTCGATTTTTGACAGAATTTACAGAGACAACAAAGAAGACAGAAAGACCAAAAATACTACAACTCTAACCTACGAAACAACATAAAACGGTAAAGGAAATTACAAACGAAATTAACCAACAACGTTCCAAAGAGGAAACACCGATTCCGAACCGCAAAGTCCGGACATTTGCGTGGTTGTCACAGTTCCAAGAAACTCGAATTCTCATCGTTGTTTCCACGAGCGAACCCTATCTGAAGCCAGCCTTCAAACCTCAGAATTAAGGGACACCTACAGCTTCTCCGAGAACTAACGCAAAAACGGAGCTGCTAGAATGGGTATAAACACCACCTAGACCGAACCGCCGCCTCTATTCAACCTCGGAAACTATCGTTGGAGCAAACGCGAAACTTCCTTAGCCGCTGCACAATAACAAATCAAATGGGCCTCCCTCAAAAGAGGGGATGGCCTTGGCCCAGTTACGAGAAGGCACCAGTTACAAAATATCAAAACAGAGAAGTGTCGCCGGCGCCAGAGGAAGAGCTCGGATCTTGGCGAATCCCGGCGAGCGTAGCACCGCAGCACCAATGTCGACGTATACGAGGCACACGGTTTCTCGACGGAAGCCACCACGAACGACACCGTCTACGGTAGTATACGAATCCCGTTTCGAGTCTCGTCCGGCGTCTCCATCAGTCGACTACAACCCTCTCGACATGCTTGAGCTCCGACAAGCCGGTTCTCTGGAAGCAGATCCTGTGATAGCGACCCGCCTCCATCAGATCTATCCCTCCTCCTCCAGATCTGGCTTTTCTCTGGTTGATAGAGACAGACGAAGCTCGCCGGTCCGCTCCGCCGAAGCGGTGGTGAAGAGATCTGCCGGCTCTCTCAGATCCACTAGAGCCGGGACTGAACAGGCAGTAGCCGCCTACCTCCGCCGGCTTCCGTTGCAAAAGTGTCCAACGCTCGTAGACGGGTGAGCCGAGGAGAGGAGCCCAGTGACCAGCGTCTTCATACCGGTCTCAACCGAGCCTCTAACTCTCTGCCGCGTCTAGAGTCGAGGCCGCATTCTGCATCGACGGAGGAAGTGGCCGCCGCTGTCGTCGAGTCTTCTGTCTCACTCCTGATGCCTCCGAGAACCACCAAAGACCAGCCAAAACAACTAGAAGCAAACAGAGGGGGTGGAGGGCTATCTCGCGGCGCCGGCGGTTAAGCCATGGCCGGAGATAGCCTCCAAGACGAGGCGGCGCATAAGCTTAACCTAGATCTAAGGTTAGAGAGAGAAGAGAGGAGCGCGTGTATACACGCGCGTATAATTTTCTCACCCACCAACCGTTCCTGAATGTTTGTTTTGATTTTTTTTGTTATGAGATAGGAGCAATTTTGATATTTTTCTGTAGTTTTGTTTTGAAGTTTTTTTTTTTTTTTAATAAAGAGTTTTGTTATAAAGTTGCTATTTATTCTCATGTATATATGATAGACCTTTAACAATAATTTTCTTTAAATTTCAAATTGCTAACCATAGATTTTCTTTTAATTTGAAAATGCTAAAACAGCCGTTAGATTTCGCAAATATATCAAACGTGAAATCCTTGGGTAGGGAATTCTCCCGAGGAGGCAAAAACTTAGAACAACACGTCGAAACTCTTATGCAGTTTTTATTAACCAAGAAAAGAACCCTTATGACCTATGATGGTCATATACAAAGCTTGCACTACAAAGGTTTTTTTTATGTCTTTGTAAGCGTGGATACATCGACCACCATTTCCTCCACTTAAGCATTTTTTTCATTTCTTTATTTGGAACATTTTTCATTTTTCATGTATATGTTGTCAAAGCATCAGATGGCACTTCCAAGGGTTACGGATTTGTGAAGTTGGTAAGGCCATAATATGGTTCGAATGCAATATATAAATGCATTAAATAGTAGGATGGTTGATGGGAACATCTGGCGTGTCAACAAGAAAAGAGGCCACCATGCAAGGGAAGTGAGAGAAGCTATGGGGAAAGGGGTTGTGCTCTACATAAACAGCATACTATACAAGACGAACGAAAAAGAGTTACGTACAAGACCTGTTCGATAAATTTGGAGATGTGAAAATATGCCGGATCAGGAGGTACCAGGACGGTAAAAGCAAATGAAATGCTTTTATTGAGTTCTCCACCCAAGAATATATAGCTAGAGCCATCAGTTCTGCAAATGGTATCAAAGTTTGGGGTAGAACACTATATTTGAGTGTAGCCACACATAAAAGGCCCTGATGCATATCTTTGACTTGAGCCAGTTTATTTTTACGCTCTAGGTTTTTCACCTTTCTTAAAGAAAATGTGTTTTTGAGATTAACAATCTTATAGTAGCCACAAATTAAAATTTTTTCGATTGTTACATAGATGAGAACAAGTTCGAGTAAAAACTGTGAACAGAGGAGCAACTCGATTTCTTCTTCAAAGAAAAATTATCCGATATCGATTATGTACTCGTATTCATTGATAGCAATTCAACTTACGAAGAAGAAATAGCTATTTTGTTGTTATCGAGACTCCTTTTTATAACCATTGTTTGATTTCAAACAGTATCAAACCATCTTATCTTATTATATAAAGTTGAGTTTTCAAAATTAGTAACTCATAGGATCATAACAAGTGTCGAACTTTATATAATAAGATTGTTAGTTATGTTCTTAGGCAACCAATCAAAACGTAATCTTTTAATTTAATGTGTAATTTTTGTTAAAACAAATAATAGAATTGTTAGTTATGGTTAAACAAAATAAGGAAGAATATATTTTGCATTTAATATGTTAAGCATTATATAGAATAACAATACTAGCTATTATTTATAAAAGGAAAAATAAAATAAAAATTTAGACATGTATGTAAATTTAGACATGTTATGGTTAAACTAAATAAGGAAGAATATATTTTGCATTGAACATGTAAAGCAATATATAGAATAACAATACTAGCTATTATTTTTATAAGGAAAAAAAAAAAAATAATAAATAAATTTAGACATGTTATGGTTAAACTAAATAAGGAAGAATATATTTTGCATTGAACATGTAAAGCAATATATAGAATAACAATACTAGCTATTATTTTTATAAGGAAAAAAAAAAAAAAAAAAAATAAATTTAGACATGTATGTACTTTTACTAAAAACTTTAAAAAGATAGACTTAGCACAAACAAAAAGTCAACGGTTTTCCAAAACGGTCGAAATCGTTATAACTTATAAATTTGGGTATTATTTTGTTCAAAAAAATAAATGGAGGATTCATGGTCTCCACCATCACCACCACCTAAGAAATGCGAGATTTAAGGTCCGTTTACAAAAACAGAGTTCCAAAAATAAAATAGAAAACCCTAATTTTCAACCACAAATCTTAGGAGATTACGTTCCTTGATATACACGCCTCTTCTCCTTAATTCAAAAGCAAAATTATTCATCTCCTTTGATCTCAAGGTATTGACCTTCTTCTCGTAGTAATTCATGTCTGAATGATATTCTTAACTCTTAAGGCTGGCTACTTATTTGACAGTTTTCTGAAATATTGCATTTTAAAGTCTAATTGAGCGTTGTTCGGTAGCGTCTCAGGTCGTTATATTTGATTTCTGAATAATGGCAACGACGTCTAGTACAACGAAAACGAAACCGGACAACCAAAACCTCACCAGATCAAGATCACTGGGCAGAAAGCCAAAGCCGGTCTCATCATCAGAACCTGAAGCGAACGCAGATGGATCTGATCGGAAAACAATTGAGAAGCCTTTGCCCAATTATCTGAAACCAACAATCAGCTCGAGACCTGACCCTGTTAAGTTCTTGAGGAAGAACAACGCTGTCGAAGACAATCAGAAGCTTCTTCGTAGACGATCCTTTGATCGTCCTCCTTCATCTTTGACTTCTCCATCAACTTCATCATCCCAGAAATCTCTCAATACCTCTCCTGCACGCCCACGGGACAGACCCGTGGTTCCAAGAGAGAAGCCTGTTATTGGTCTGCGTTCTACATCTTTCCATGGAAGCAGCAGAGGCGGTCTCAGAGGAAGCAGTACAGTGAAATCGCCTCCTGTGGCTTCAAGAGGATCTCCTGGGGTAAAGAAGAGCGGTCTAAGCAGTAGCAGTTCTTCCAAGTGCAAAAAGGAAGGTTCTGAGAATGTTCCCAAGAAATCTTTGGGTAAAGAGATTACCCCGGAATCTTCTCCTCTTGCACCTGCTCACGAGGACGAAGAGGAGATTGTCAAGGTTGAGACCGATGTACACATTTCTGACCACAAAGAGGAAGATAAAGATCAGGTTGCACAACCCGATGAATCCGGTGAAGAGAAGGAGACCAGTCCAGTGGCTGCCTCCATAGAAGAAGAAAAAGGAGAACTGGTCAGTGAGGATAGAACCGAAGAACAAATGGAGGAACTGAAAGAACCAGAGAACACCGAAGAACTCAATGGTGAAGATGAGGAAGAAATTAAAAAGAAAGGTGATGATGAGGAGAATAGCGAGTTAGTTGCTACTACTACAGATATGAAAGAAGCTGTGAATGTCGAAGAAAGTAAGGAAGAGGAACAAGAAGAAGCAGAAGTTAAAGAAGAGGAGAGCGAAAGCAGCAAAGCGAAAGAAGAAACAACAGAAACAAAGGCCCAAGTAGAAGAATTACCAGAGGAAGGAACAAAGAAGGAAGTGGTGCAAGGGAAGAAAGAATCTCCAACAGCCTACAACGATGTAATAGCAAGTAAGATGCAAGAGAACTCGAAGAAGAACAAGGTCTTGGCTCTTGCTGGAGCCTTTCAAACTGTTATTGACTATGAAACTGCTGCCTCTAAGTGATATAAATCTGCATTATATTACATGCAGACATAGCAAACTGCGTCTTATTAGCTTTCCTATGTCAGTGCTTTTATTCTTTCTTGTTAATTTTCTTTCTTGTTTCGCATAGCATCAAATGTTGGAAAAATGAACTATATGGTTTTGCCTGTAAACATAAACTAGTCATCTTCTTTTTCTTTTTTTCTTTACCCAAGAAGACTTCTGTCTGCAAAAACGTGACAATCTAACAATTTGAAAGAACTAACTTAGAAGCGATATTATATTACTTACATCCACTAAAGCAGCTTTTGTTCTGGTTCAAATAGCCGATACAATTGTGCTCTTGTAAAAGCTCCTATTGCCTTTGTGCTATAACCGCTCCCACTTAGATTTCCGCAATGAACAACTATAACCATCTTAAGTTTCTTTTCCAATATCAGATCAACCACACGACCAATTGATGTTGTTGCACTCACACATGTGGGCGGGCTTCTCATCATTGAGATCAATGGCGCATCAAGCTACAAGAAAATTATTAAATGCACAAAATCTATCAATTCATCTTTCTTCTTTTATGTCAACAAGTGCTGAAGCGGAACAAGATTTTGTTTAACTCACATTGTTGCAATCCTCCCGATGCAAAAGGCCTATGCAGCTTCCCCAGTCGTCTACAATTGGTACAACTTGCTCCTTGAAAAACCGCATGACCACATTCTTCAACTGCAGAGTGCCTAGCAGTGGCCGAGCGGCCTCAAATCGAATCATAATACTTTCTATTGGTTCACTTGGTATCACCTGTGTCAATAGATTGTTGTTAATTACCAAAATTACATCAGTACTAGATTAAAAATTGAGGCAAGCACAGCAAACCACCAAAGCTCACATTCTTCGATCATTTCCATGAATAGAGAGAGTGTGGGAAATAGTTAATCTGTACCTTACTAAGTAGATGTGGACGCAATATAGACTCAGAAAACCCCAACAGTGCTTCTAGGCGAACAGCAGCCTGCGGTTGAACAAAAACCACCCAACTTAAGGTTTCATCGGACATAGCCGCTTAGTGAATACATGCATGTCTACCAAAACAAATATCTAATATCTGCAAATAACTTTTCACTGTCATACCATGCCTCCACTAGTCGTCCAAGGTATTGCCTTCCACCTTCTAACAATACTTGAGAGAATCCCTAGGGCCTCATCGAGCTGAAAAATAACCCAGACAATCAGTTAGCAGGTATCATCAGAAAAGATAGACACCATATAAAGGATAAAACAAAGACTTTCCACTCACTAGAAGGCCCAAAACCAGAGGGCAGAGAGTTTATCTAATTCTTTAATACCTGGCCAGCATTGAGAGCTGCTTCCATCAGAAGATTATCAGCTTCTTGTTGAACAGCCTTGGAGATTGTTCCTGAAGAATCTGTCCATAAGCGAAGATACAGATTTCTAACCATTTCATAATCCCCTTGGACAGCAAAAGCACGCATCATAGACAGGTACAAGTGAGGTTTTGGTCGCAAGACTTCATTAGCTCCACTTCTCTTCAATATCTCACCAAATACACAAAGGGCACCTGTGAACACACTCAATAAAGACCCTAAGGAATTACTCCAAGCCCATCTATGTCCGGGATGCTGAAAGCAGCAATTCATAGTAACATACCGCTTGTTGAACCACACTTTAGCATAGCATCAACTACTGCTGTAAATGCAGTTCGGTCAATGAACACGTTATCACACAATTTCATTTCCAAATATATTTCCTGCAGTGATAACAGATCCTTCGCATCCCCAAATCCCTAAGAAGTAGAAAAACATTATAAGAAGCAGAAATTGATCAAGTATATAGCAGAAAAAACAAAGAGTACTAGTCCATCTTCCAGCATAAAGATTAGATGTGTAAAGAGATCCACAGATCACTAGCTCACCTTCACCAAAGTGGTGTATGTTACAACATCTGGCTGAAGAAAATCGTCGTAATATTCATTTGCTTTCTCCTGAATTGTATTCAAAACCAAGACATCAGAATTAACATGAGCCAAGCTCTACCCCAGTACTACTCTGAGTAACACTTGGAGTGTAAAACTGGCCTTTTAAATACACATGTGTGACCTTCATATCCTTGAAAAACTTCATAGCCACATCCAAATCGCCACACTTGATGCATGCATGGATCAAAGTATTGTAGGTCAACCTATCGGGCTCCAATCTAAGGCGTAACATTTCATCCAGCAAACTTATTGCAGCTTGCGGAGACTCTGAGTTGACATAGCCCTGAAATGTATAACAAGAAAATACTATGGCAAAAGCAAGAAGACATATACCATGATGATGCTTCTCTGAGCGTAAATGCAACAGTGCGTAAAGAATTACCTTCATCAACAAGTTATAGATGAGAACTGACGGGGTGCCATGGTCTAGAAGCAAAATATCATATCGTGCAAGCAGACCATTGGCACGACGTAAATCTCCTGCACTAGAGCAATATCAAGTGTTTTTGCATCAGCTTCAGGCCATGATATTTCCATTTCACTAACACAATGATTACATAATCAAGATTAGCTAACAGCCTATTGAGCAAGAGAAACTTTAACAGCTTAAGAATCTTACCAGCATTGATCAGAGCGTCAAGCAGACCATAGATAAGAGATGATGACAATTTCGGATTCCCAGCAGCAGTTCCATGCTCTATAGACTCCAGCATTTGGAACGCCTCGTCAATCCTCCGAGCCTTCCCCAATCCCTTAAACAAAACAAACGATTCGAAATCAAATTCAGGTGTTGTGTTGTTCTTCTCACACGATGACACAAAATCAAAACTCAAAATTAGATAAAAGACACAAACAACCAAACTCACCTTCAAGATAGTGGCGTAACTAATAGAGTCGACGCCAATCCCTCCAGGTTCCGCCATCTCATGAAACATCTTGAGAGCCAAATCGATGTTTCCACAGTGAACACAAGCTTCGAGAACGGAGTTCATAACGATTGTGTTAAGCCTCCCATACCGTTTCTTAGCTGCTTCTACCTCCTCTACGATCTGACCAAGCTGACGACGGCGCGTGAGGAGAACAATGCGAGAGGTGAGAGGCTTGAGATTGATACGCCTGGAGTAAGGAGTAGCTCGGCGAGGATAACACCGTCGTGTAGGAACAAAGGAGGACGAGGGGAGGAGAGGCAGAGGAGTGACAAGAGTAGAAATAGCTGAAATCCGATACATCTTCGAGGAGACCGGAAGCTACCCATCCGCCATTGATTTGATGGGCTTCAGCTTCAGCTTTACCTTGAAATAGATAACGTCGGAGAATCTGAAATCGCAAGTCAGTTAATTCACACATTGGGCGGGTCGAACAAATTTGGTCCTTGGGCTTTGGAATTAAAGCCCAATATACTTATATTATTATTCAACGCTGACGTGAGGATTTGAGTGGGGGTATTTTGACTTTTCGTTCCCGTAATCCAAAATTGCTTCCAGATTAAGCTATAATATTTCTCTAGAACTCCTAAATTTCGACACTGAAACTTTTTTTTGACGCGGAAACAAATATCCTAAATTCCATGGAGTCTCATCCTTATAAATATCATTGAAACTGCAACCCTTTTGACGCGGAAACAAAGAAGATTCTAAACTTTTTAACTTTGCTAAGAAGAAAAAGAAAGAGCAAGAAGAAGAAGAACAAGGATGTGTTTGGTGTTCGTGTGTGATCAGGACGAGAGGGTGATCGGCAGGTATGCAGCTCCTGGAGCGTGTCCGTACTGCGGCGGAGCGGTTCAAATGGTTGACGTAGAAAGCCAGTGGAGATTCTGCTTCGTACCTCTCTATAATAAATCAAAACGTCGCCATCTCTGTTCCACTTGCGGAAAACGCCTAATCGTCCATGGCTGAAACAAAACTCGCACCTCCGAGATATCATTTCTACATGTATATATCTAAATTCCTGACTTGCTTTGTGTATCGTGTTTGTAAGCGTTTGTATGAAAACGAGAAGAACATATAATCTCTTTTATGATTTCTCTGTAAGTGTGTGAATCAAGAATATTACAGTTCAGTTGATGATGAAACAAATGAGATTTTTATAAATAGAGATTTGGGATTTCAGAGAACAAGAATGATCACTTGCAAAGTTTGAGCTTCTTAAAAATAGAAGAGACTTGAGATTTGGGGTAAGGCTTCGTGGCGATACACGTCGGGATATTCTCCGGCTGCTCCATCCATAGCTTATGAGAGATTCCTCCTGATTTCAGCTTCTCTGACAAATTCATTATCTGCGTTTCCCCTTTAACCTCCAGAGTCACCTAATTCCCAAATCAACAAACACGTTTAGTAATCCACCATCGATTTCGACCCGAGAATTCGAAAATTAGGGTTTCGCGGAGTAACCTTATGCATAGAACCAATGTGCTGCGGATCACAGTACTGAAGCGTGACGGGATCGTCTTTGAAAGACCAGATCGCAGCCACTGACGCGTGACATCCCTGCGTTACCACGCTTCCGAGTGGCCACGAATCAATTAGATCTCGTCGAAGCACCACGTACTGCACCACGACGTCGTCTGGTTTCTCCGCCGAGTTCTCGTCGTTACGGGAGGAAGCATCGACGACGGCGCCGATTTCCCCAATCTGTTGGCTCATTGAAGAAGCAGCCGTTGTGATCCGCCGGAGATGAGTAATTAGGATCGTGGAATGGTAAAACCTAATTCGCGGCGCCGGAGTAGAGAGTCGGCGAGTAACGAACGGTAGTCGAAAAGCTGCGGAGGTGACGGCGCTCGCCATATGAAAGGAAGTTCGCACATGGACTTTGCTATTGGATAAGACTTTTCTTAATGGGCTTTTAGAAGACCCAACTAAATGACAATCACAAAATTTAATTTGCTAATATTGGGAAGTCTGGTTTTGACTTTAGACCGGAGCAACACAATGCTTTATCACTTAAACGGCATAACCAAACCGGTTCTTTCGTTCGCTCGAAATCCGAACGGAATAAATTGCTTCTTATTTTCCTGATATTAAAAAATTTCTCTCGCTCTTTTCGCGGTTGAGATTTTATGATCTCTCCAAGCGAAATCAAACATTCCGACGTCCGTACAGTATCCGCCGCTGCTTAAACCGTCTTTCGCCGCCAATCTGACCTGTAATCTTCTCTACTCGCCGGTGTCGTTGAATAATTATTTTAATTTTTTTGGTTTTAGAGTTTATTATTATTAGTCGTTTCATGTTTGAGGCTGCTGCGCCAAATTAGCTGTAAATCCCTGAAACAAGCTCTTCTGATAAGTATGATAGGGTTTCTAATTCAGTCTCGTTTTGTTTAGTTTCGTTTCCGTGTGCTATATCTGAGCAGCAATCGTGATTTCGCCGCCGATATGATTTTTTGAGTATTAACTCTTGTTGATTTGGTCCTGGCGCTTTAGGGTTTTGCTTCTCACTCGTTTTTTGTTGTTATTGACAATTCGTTCAGATTTGGGGACTCTTTTTTTTTTTTAACTTCGTTTTTACTTTTTTTGTGGTGTTGGATGGTTTGTTATAGCTCTGATGAGCTTCTCTTTCTAATTGATGCTCTGGTTGCATATTTTTGGAATATGTTAAATTTCGTAGGAAAATTACTTGAATAAACTAACTGATTTTGATGTGATGTATGAAAATTGAAAATTTGGTGTACAGGTTGATGATCAACTTCTCTGCTTTTTGGCAGGAGCTTGGTCAACAGGGACCTCTTTAGAAGCAAATATGGGAGAAATGGTAAATTTACACACCTGTTACAGTTTTTTTGTTTTTCCCCAATTGTTTCCTCGAAAAGACAGATTCCACAACATTTGCTTTTGCTACAAATAGATTGTTTCGTTGGGCGAAGATATCAGACTGGATACAACACGAGCAAGATGTGAGTAACAGCTTTTCTTGTGGTTCAGATTTTTGTTTTTTTGGATTAAAATTTTTGGTAATGATTGGTCCAGTACTCATGTTCTTCGCGAAATTTAATTTATATGTTCTTTTCCTAGTCTCAAATCTTCTCAAGAGGCATCAAGAATTGTCAGACCGTCTTACTAGGTAGGAAATACGCTTCTGAGTTATATAGTTCACTGCTCAATCATTTTAACTTTAACTTTGTATTTGGTAATCATTGATTTTAGGGATTCTGATAAGACAATATTTGATCGCTTAAACAAAGAATTTGAAGCTGCACGGACATCCCAAAGTCAGGGTGGGTGTGGATAGCTTAATCGCAGTAGTGTTCATTAGCATTATTCAAATGCTGTGCTTGTACTATCTGCATGACTGTATTTTTGCTTCATAAGTATTTATCTGTTTATCGATCTTAATGAAATGCTGTAATCCCTCCTCTTCTCTGCAGAAATCTGCTTAGATGGGGAAGAGTGGAATGATGGTTTGTTGGCTACACTAAGGGAACGGGTATGGAGTCCATCATTGTGTACTTTAAAAAGAGGTGTTCCAGGCTTTGGTATCTGGTTGAGGGCTTAGTAGACACTTTAATAAGGGCAGATCTAGATAAAACATGTTGTTCTGATAAAAAGAGTTATCTTTTCTTCGTGTTATGAAATCTTTTGGGGCATCTTTTTCTTTTCATCTGTTGATTTTGTTGATTTTTTCTTGAACTTGACCATGAAAGCATGAACTGTGTCTGTGTAGGTGCATATGGAAGCTGACAGAAAGGCAGACAACGGTAATGCCGGTTTTGCTCTAGTTTGTCATCCTGAAGAACGAGTTACGTACAGAGTTGGAAATAAGGTAACTCCTAAGGTCTTAATTTCTTATAATTATTCTGTAGTGAAATTGATTTTCTTTTCTTGTACCCAAGGTCTGTTGGCGCAAGCCTTACCCAAATCTAGATAGCATAGATTTTACCATGATCCTTTCAGGAAAACTCCAGTCACTAAAACCATAAGGCAGCAGAAAGCTCTGAATAGTCCAAGGAGACCTGTAATTTTTGCTCATTCATCTTGGCCGGATGCAATGTTTGCCTAAATGATATATCCAATCAGACCATTATTAGTTGTATATCTTTGTTGGGGAATGTTGATTGTTATGTCTTTCCCCAAATTCTGTAGTTGCTTTCCTGAGTTCAAAGTTCTTGACTGACACTGGCTGCTAGTCTTAAGTTTGGAATGACCTCTCAATTTGAATTGGTACCAAGTCATTTTTTTTTTGATAACCAATTGGTACCAAGTCATTATTAGCCATATATTTGATGTTTCTATTAAACAGGTGATCTGTTGCCTTGAGGGAGCGAGAATTGGAATACAGTATGAAACATCTATTGCAGGTATTTTGAACTATATGGTATTTTGTCATAAGTTCCACATGTTTCAGGTTACCAAAAATTAATGGCAGTTATCAAGTATACCAAAACATAACGGTTTTCTCTTTGGAGGTTTCTTACCTCTTGTGATGTCACTGAAAGAGAGCTAGGTGTTTTATCTTCATATTTTTATGTAAAAGAAAGACATTGGGACTTTTCCTGACCTTTCCCCTCCCTGTATGATGATTTAATCCTTTTTATATAGGAGAAAATTACGAGATTTACCACTGCGTGCTTGAGAGCAAATCGTTTTTGGAGAAGATGACTGTACTTGAGCACACAATTCCTTTCTTTTTGCCAGTACGTGACATGGAAAATGATCTTCTTTGTTCGAATGCTAAGGTAGGCATGGTTGATGGATCCATTACCAAGATTCAACTTGCTTTGACGTTGTTGTACCTGATGTACACTTAATCCTTTTACTTCTTTGTTTCTTAACTTTTGTTTGTTTTATAATTTTGTGATGATGCCAGAAATTTATCGATAACGTTGGGGATCTCCTACAAGCATATGTGGAGAGGAAGGAACAGGTTTGTCAACAATCGAGATCATGAGTAGTTGATCAAACTTAGATTGTGCTTGTCAGATTGGCCTTTAACATTATTCTTTTGGGTCATGACTTTTTAAATTGTTAACCTGTTTGTTTCTTGTTCGATTTGTTTCTTAGTAAAAATGCATCAAAATAATCTCTAGATAGAAATGAAATGGTACTAAAATCATGTGACCTGTTAACTTGAAGTAAGATAAATTCAGCAGTAGTGTATTTTCAACCTTGTTAGATTAGAATATGAAATGAGTTTTGGATGGATTTATTTTAGAAATAAAATGAAAAACTGGGCCAGATAATCTGGTGTGGTTATGCTGGGTGTGTTGTCACAACCACTGTCGGTGAGATATTCACTGAAATTGTTAGGAAACTCGTAAATTTTCACAAGTTAACCAGGAGGCTTCTGCTGATTGTATTGTAGGTCCGGCTTATCAAGGAGCTCTATGGAAATCAGATCGGGGAGCTTTACCACAGTCTTCCTTACCACATGATTGAATTTGCCATAGATGATTGTGACTGGTTAGCAATTTCATGGATCCATATGATTCTGTTCTTATAGCTTTTTAAAAAATAAAATTTGTTTTGCATTGAAGCAAGCTGGTGGTGAGCCTGAGATATGGAGATCTTCTGAGTGAGCTGCCGACAAAAGTGAGAGTTCTAGTTTGGCCAATGCATCATCAGTCGAAGAAACAGTGTACAATCCCTGGAAGTCAAGCAATCCCTGTGCGTTTATCTTTTGCCGAGGATGCTTTTCGGATCCAATCACTACCTGAAGGTATTTCTATTTTATATCGATCTCTTTGAGTGACCTTTTTACCGTTTATTTATTCCTTTGTTCATTGCAGCATACGCAGACATTATCATAAACATGCCTCGAGAAATTGACCTTATATTTCAGTAGAGGAGTCCGAGCTAAAAGCTGAAGCTGTGTCTAAACTTTCTTTTTCTATTGCTGCTTGGTTGTATGATGTTTGATTTTGATCCTTCTTCCAAACTGTTAAAAATAGTTTGTGCTGCTTCGTCGATTACTAATTGGGGATGTTCATGCTTGAATTAGTTACTTCCATATTACTGATTGTTGGAGATCTTCAGAAAAGAGTATTGAAATTTTTGTTCTTCATGGTATACTATGTTTCATTCATATTCTTCATGAATTTACGCATTTGAAAGTCAAAAGTGGTTGTAAGAAAAACTAAACTTATTTACAATCGGTTGTACATATAACGTAATCTAACCTAGTTGTAAAATATACATTTCTCTTGTTGGTCCACCATTAGCTATAAAAAAAAGTAAAAGTATGTTACATATGAAATTACGGTGATGGTAAGGAATCCCGGAGCTGTGTTACCCACTTTGAATTACCTTTTCACAAAGCCATCCATGCAAAAACTGTAGAGTCACCACTTATTTGTTTGTTGTTCCCCCATCAATATTCATATCACAATTTAAGAGATTATGTTCCTACACTATATAATATTGAAATATAACAGAAAGTTCTTGATACATGAAAAATATTTTCATTGTTTCAATTATTTTAACTTTACAAAATAATTATATTGGGTTTGTAATAGGCAAAGTATTTTGTATTCTCAGTGAGCTTTTTTCTCAATAAATCTTACTAAGATATTGAATATACTATATACATAATCAAATCAATGACACAAACAAACATCAAACTCGATTCTTCTCTAGATTATGGCCGGACTATCAAAGTCAGGATCATTTTCCAGATATAAGAGTGTACACTTTTTTTATACAACCCAAAAAACCAGTATATTACATATTTACTTTAGATCTATCTTCCTGAGTGTTTTATCATTGGAACCTATGATTAAGACACTGAAAAGTTCCTTGTCAGAAAAATAAAAAATGTAAAGAACTCTGACATGGGCCCTATACATTTATCGAATATTATTATTTAAAACTTTTCTAATAATAGAACCAAAAGTATGAAATAATAGGGAGTAATGGACTTTATAGTAATAGTAATCCAAGTGTTAATATGAAACTGTTGAAATACCGGAATTTTTGGTCTAGCCACTGATGGAACCTATATCATACACCTTAATTTGAATGTGTCATCGTATGCTGATATCTTATCATCCATCTTTCTTTTTTTTTTTTTTTTTGGAAAACTAAAAGAAAACATATTTTGCATAATAGATTCACGGATGACATTTCCACTCGGATATTATTTTAAACTTAACTAAATGGTAGTATTATTGAGAGTAACAAATAAATCTATTCCCACTCGTTCAAAACAAAGAATCTATATGCCTCCCAACAATTGACAACAGTTTTAATTTATAAAATAAAATATAAACAATTGACTTCAATTAATCGACAGCTCATTCACAAGTATAGATCATATGCAAACGATATTACAATAGTTTCTAATTGAAATTAAGACTTCAAACAAACATTTACCTACGTTAATCTAGATGGATTTGTCCAACGAGAGAGAATTTTCGTGAGATCGTAAATCTTTGATATCCCAAATATTTACCAGTGTGCAAGTATTTTTACTTGTAAAGTGGTGACTATTGTCAAATCCAGCTTTACACGCAAACACACATAATATAAAAAGTAGTAGTAATTATAAGGAAGAAAGCTGAAAAGTATGGTTCTGCTTTAATCGAGACTTTAAATAAGTAAAATTAAATAAACAAATCCGGTATTTAAGGACTGGTGTCCCCATCCAATTAATATCTCCACATTCTCGTCTTTTCGTCCAACTCGTAAAATAACATATCCTAATCCTTCATCACCGTCCATTTTTGGCGCGAGAGCAAAACAAAACACACAAACAGAAGAAACATGTTTGAATATCGCCAGACCCACGTGTTGGTCAACCATAATTCCACGTGGCAATCGAGGATGACGTGACACACATGTGACTCTCACATCACATGTTATACTAATAACTACTGTAGCAACTACGGACCGGACAAAAGGCCTCCGAGCGCCGTTCAGATCGGGGACTGGGCATCCAAATGGCTTAGCTGTTTTCTTCATTTTTTTTATCTAAAGACCCTTTTATTTTAATCATTTTGATTATTGTGTACTACTTGCTAATTTTTTACTATTAAAATTTATTATATACAAATGGGTTTGATTTCGACAACTAATTTTGTGCCAATACAGTTGTTGTCCGCTCCATTCAACTGTGAGGATTGGGTATTGTTAATAATTTCTTCATCTTCTTCTTCTTTTTTTTTTTTTTTTTTTTGCTTTTGTGCGCAACATTCAAATTATTGATCATACTTTCCAACTGAAATTGAACCGTAGGATATAGTTTAAGATTTGGCTGATTAATACATATAGTATTATATTTCCTATACATTTTGGTACATGTGCTTTGATATTCATAAAACATGAATGTCCCGACCTAATTCGAATATTTGTGTACTTCCGTCAAACATTGACATTCTATAGACTATAGGAACCACATGCTTTATTTTTTTGGAAAAGAGTACTAAAGGCAAAAAGAAATAAATCATCCACTCTTTACTTATTGACAACAAGAAAAGATAATTATATTTTCATTATGGGATCATCAAATCATTAATCATCCGTCATATTTTCTAAAAGTATACAAAACTTCACTTGTCATACCAAAATACATACTGTATAACTATATTCACGTTATATGATCCGATACGATATACTATAAATCAAAATATATCATTTTACGAATGCATATTGGACATTTTGATATATAGGGAGAATTCAACTCTAAATTCACGAGGTGTACGGAATTGCTCTGTTTGGAAAACCTTATAACTAACTAATTAGTTGGCTGACAAATTGCAGTCAGTGGAGAAACCAATCTAATTATAGACGAATTTACTGATTTAAGTGGCTAAATCATGAATTAATGATCGTTAGTGACGCCACTTCTTGTTAAAAAGTGTCATCGATAAATCCCTCGGAGCGTGACGTAAACGCGCCGCCTTGTAGCTCCGTCGTCAACTCTGTGAGGTGTAAAAGACGTTAGAAAAGCAGAGGAAAGTGGGAAAGAAGAGAAGCAGAGCTGTGAATTGTGAGACAGATCAAAACGTGTCAAATTCTGTGTCATTCGATAACTCGGATTCGGTCTCAGAAAGAAAACAAACGTGCAGAGAGAGAGAGAGGCGCCATTAAAATAGTGGAAGTGAGAGGGATGAATATAATATACATTGACCTCTCTGTCTATTGAGGAAGCACATGCTCTCATCTCTCAGCTCTCTCTCTTCTTCCTCTTCTCCGTAAAATCATTTTAATTTTTAATTTGTTGCTCCTATCTTTCACAATTCACATGCCCCTCTTCCTCTCTCTCTCTTCCCAATGCTCGTTTGAAGTTTATTTACTCTACTCCCGTCGACGACCACGACTCCTCCTCCTTCAGATCTACTCACTCCTTCTTTCTCACCTTCCTCTTCTTCATTTTCCGGTGACCGGAGCTGGACAAAGGTAAAAAAGCTTCTGATCCAAGTCCTTTTTCCTTGTTTCTTCTATTCTCTCTGTTTTGTCTTTCCTTTTTCCATATTTTCTCTGTTTTCCGCCTTTGACTCGAGAGACTTTATGATCCCAATTTATTTCATTTTCTCAATGTTAATATATGATCCAATTAAATCTTCTACTTTTTTTGTTTCTCCCAACTGTTTTCCCGATCATTGCTCAAAATGTTGATTTTTCAGATAACTTCAACTCATTCTAGTAATTGTCTTCATTTAATGGTCAATCATTGATCCAAGTCCGTTCATATTTCAATCTGAGAAACAAACTGATCCAAGATTTTCTTTGTGGCTCTCCAAATTTGAGGTTTTCAAGCTCGTCTTGTTATTATCATAATTTGAAGTTTCCCGCTAATGTTCAATCACAATTGGTCCACATACTAGTTGTTGTGGTCCCGTTGTTTAATACTACTACATCATTTTTCACATTTTACAGATCAAGATTCTGATGGAGATGGATCGTCCTGACTCTAATGTCTATGTTTGAATTGTCTATATATATAACAGGTTCTTTGTTCAGATCAAGATTCTTGTCAAAGAAAAAGTTGTTTAAAATTAGAGAGATTTGTCCGGTCCATTGTGTTGCTGTTGTATGAAGAGAAGCTTTGATAAATGGTCTGTGAAATGGAGACTGATCAGATTGAGGAAATGGATGTCGAAGTCTTGTCTTCGATGTGGCCCGAAGATGTTGGAACTGAAGCAGACAAACAGTTCAACGTTGAGAAACCTGCCGGAGATTTAGACATGTTGAAAGAAGTGACAATCGAAGAGAAACCGACCATTGCTGATTTGACACGCTTACCAGAACTACTGAATTCGACTCACCAAGGCTCGTCTCAGCTAACTAACCTTGTCAAACAATGGGAGTATATTCAGGACAATGCCGTTAGGCTATTGAGAGAAGAGCTTAAGAATCTCACTAGGCAGAGAGAAGAAGCCGAGGCACAAGAGCTGAAGATCATTGAGGAGCATAAGTTTGAGAGCAATGAGCCTGAGAATGTTCC
>OVAQ01000644.1:10092-27492 GCA_900406345.1 Erysimum cheiri
TCAATGATGTTACGGTCTTCAAATGGCCTGTCCAAAATCCCAGGGGTATCAATGACTTGGTACCTGAGGTACTTGTAATCAGTGTGACCAACAAAGAGCGACTTGGTGGTGAAAGCATAAGGCTGGACATCAACATCAGCTCTGGTAACTTTGTTCATGAAAGAACTCTTGCCAACATTGGGGTATCCACAAATCAAGACAGTACGAGTGTTGGGGTCAATGGAAGGAAGCCTTGCCATGTGCTGCCTGATCTGCTCGAGATAAGCCAAACTAGGAGTGATTCTCTTCAAAACAGTGCACATGCGACCAAGAGCAGCCACTTTAAGGCACTTGCAGCGGTACAAAGAATCACCATACTTGAGTAGCTTGACATAGTCCTTGGCGATTTTGCTAATCAAATTCCTGGCAGTATTGACTTGGCCTAACGCGAGCTTGTAATGATCTTTATTGTAAAGCACGTGAAGAAGGTCACCGTAGAAAGGATGGATTTGATCAAGGCGAGGAAACTCCTCAATGATTGTGGAGAGCTTCTCATGGAAGTTTGTCTGAGTGTACTTGACCTTCCTCATGTAGAACTGACGGAGACGGTTAATCTTGTAACCCTTGTGGACAACAGTCGGTGTCTGACGTTGTGTCCGAGAAAGGATGATGTCAACAAACTCCTTCCCATTGGGGACAACTGTTATCTTCTTGAAATTGTACTGCACCATCTTCGCTTATCGAATCTGCACAAAATCATACAAATCCGGAATTACAACAAAATCATAAAGAAACCTAAAGGCGTTGATTAGTACTACAATCGATAGTGAAAAACTAATCAAAGTGGGAGCTAGAAACAATAAGATTTTTGACATCAACAACAACAAACAAAGGCACCCAACGTACGAAGCAACAAATCATCATCCATATGATTAAGGAAATCAAAAACCAAAACTCAAATAATCTAAATACAAAAGTAACAAAATTCTTCATAAACATCGATAACAAAAACAAAAAGGCAAGTGGAATCCAAGGGAAGAGAGAAAGCAGAGAGACTTACGTCGAAAACAGAGTGGCGAATTGAAAGTGGCCTCGAAGGGAGGCTAAGACGGCGTTCTAGGTTTAAATTTGAGGGGAAAATTGAGCCGTCGAATATTAGGTCAGGCCCGGCCCGGGACATAAGCGAGCGAAGCGGAGGCTTAGGGCCCCTCAATTATTTGTTGTCATTAAGGCCCACAATTTGACATATACCTTCCTTTGTTACTNTTTACGCATTCTTACATATTTCTCTTTTTTTTTGTTCTTTTATGAAATCAAATGGGTTACATTTCTTTTTTGGCGTCACCAAAAGGGTAACATTTTGTTACCAGTTTTAAAAGTTATCTTTTTTTTTTTAACATCTGTCTTAAAAGTTATTTATGTGTGTGTGTATACACAAGAACATATTTATCTTCTATATTCATCATTTCAATTTTTAGCTTTGATAGATAAATTTGATATTACCATAAATAATATATGAATTTTACTTTTTATCATATATATTATTTTTTTGTTATTATCTTTTAGATAACTTCTTAAAACTATAGCATAAAAATATAATTTTATTATGGTTATTTGTACAAATTTTTTAAAAATTTTTGTTAATAAATATTGAGACTTTATTTTAGTTTTTTTTTTTTTAGTGCCTCGCAAATGTCCGGACCGGCTCTGCGTCGATGAAATGACGGCCGACTGTATTTTCTGAGAGATACTTGAAGAGGGGAATCTAAATATGGCACACAAAAAACCTTAAACCTTAGATGGATACGACGACGTTTAGAGTCAAAATTAGATACTTTCATTCTTTTTTTTTTTCGACAACAGTTTCATTGATTAAGCCCATCTTGGGCAGAAGTAGTGAAGTACAATATAAGTACAGTAAAACCTCTATAAATTAATAACATTGGGACCGTGAAATTTTATTAATTTATAGAGGTATTAATTTATCCATAAATTAATAATTTATTAATTTATATAGAGTTTTGCTTTATTTCATAATTTTTTTTAAAAAATTACTTTAAAAATTAAGTTTTTTTGTTATAATCAATACTCTTTTGGAACAAATTACAAGTAAGAAAATAATTATCATGTTCAACAGATAATATCAAAAGTTTTCGATGGAGTGAAAATAACTATAAATATATTTTAACAAAAACTAATGCAAATTCAAGAAAAAACCAACAATACAAAAGTCGTATTTCACTAAATATATTCATATATAACATATCTATAAATATATTTTGATATATTTATAAAATTATTAATTTATAGTATTAATGAGACCATATAATAGGATTTCTAAAAAAAATATTATCTTATTATTTTATCGAATTGTGTCAAAATTTACACTAGTCCTAACTCGGGACCGGATAAATTTATTAATTTTTAGAGGTTATTAATTTATCGAGGTTTTTCTGTATACTAAAGATACGAAGCCCAACTCTAATATTGATTAAGCCCATATTGGGCAGAAGTACAATATAAGTATACAAAGATACTACAAAGCCCAACTCTAATTTATTCCACCTAAACCGGGCTGAACTGGTTTTAGTCTTTTTTCTTTGGTTTAATAGAATCAACAATCTGCTTATAACAACGGTTTCGCTTTGAAGAAACAATAATAATTAACGAAAAAATGGAAAAAGCGATGGAGAGACAAAGGAGAGTGCTTGAGCATCTTCAACCTCGGCCTTCTTCTCCCTCCCACACTCTCCACGCTTCTCTCTCTGTAAGCTCTTCCGACTCCATCCCTCTTTATCGTTTGGATTTTCCCTCTTCTGTTTCGCATTTCCCAATTTCCCATCGCTAATTGCTCGCATGGGATTATGAATTTTTTCTGGGTGGTTCTAGTTCGATTCTATTTGAAATTATTAGTATTCTTTTGGAGTAGGAAGTGTGTTCTGATTACAACGTATCTCTGACTGTGTTGTGTATTGCCTCCTCACAAGGCCTCAGCTTGCTTGGCCAAGGACTCTGCTGTATATCAGAGTACCTCTCAATATGGAGATGATGTTGTCATTGTCGCGTTAAGTTTCTTCTCTCTTCTTTTTCCTTATTTGGTTTTGTGCATCACCTTATGAAAAACTTGTTGAAAACTTTTTCTTATGATGCTAAAACTCACAGGGCGCATAGGACTGCACTTTGCAAGGCAAAACGTGGAAGCTTCAAGGATACATATCCCGACGACTTGCTTGCACCTGTACTGAGAGTATGTCTGATTCTATTTTCTTTGCTGGTTTTTAGGTTCCCAATTTGCACTTATTTGTAGTAGCTTCTTCTTGCTAGGCATTGATAGAGAATACAAATGTAAACCCAAGTGAAGTTGGTGACATTCTAGTGGGTACTGTTTTGGGACCAGGATCTCAGAGAGCCAGTGAATGCAGGATGGCTGCCTTTTATGCTGGTTTTCCCGGTAAGATTTTTTCTATAGTATGGTAATCTGTAATCCGGAATCTTTGTTTTTTTTAATTTCTTGTATGCTAATGCTCTTATGTGCTATGGAAGAAACTGTTCCCATCAGAACCGTGAACAGACAGTGTGCATCCGGGCTTCAAGCTGTCGCTGATGTTGCCGCAGCCATAAAAGCAGGTTTTTATGACATTGGTAAGAGAGTAAGCTATCTTTGGTTACAGGAATCATCTTTTGTGGGCATGGATGATTGAGCTGGGAATAGGTTGGATGCAGGTATTGGAGCTGGACTGGAGTCCATGACAACCAATCCAAGGGGATGGAAAGGATCAGTCAACCCCAAGGTACTGTGCTCTTATTGTCTCTCTCCCTCCTTCCTGGAGTGGCACTGTTGAACTTTAAGCCCTCATAGAACGTATCTGTTGTTTTAGGTGAAGAGATTCGAACAAGCACAAAGCTGCCTTCTTCCAATGGGTATTACTTCAGAAAATGTTGCTCACCGGTTTGATGTTTCAAGGGAGGAGCAGGATCAAGCTGCTGTAACTCGAACAATCTTTCTCAGTTCTAATGCATGTATTTGATATTACTCTCCATCCTTAGTTTCTCGAGTCAAACGTGTAGGTTGATTCTCACAGAAAGGCTGCTTCTGCTACTGCTTCCGGTAAATTTAAGGATGAAATAATCCCCGTAAAAACCAAGGTACATGGTGTTTTCCACCTTGAAACAACTGTGAACATGTTAGATTCTTCAGGATGCATCAAGTGCTCTTTCCCCAAGTTAATGAATTTGTTTTTACATTTCAGATTGTTGACCCAAAGACAGGGGATGAGAAACCGATAACAGTTTCTGTGGATGATGGGATTCGACCTGACACAACCCTTTCCGGACTTGCCAAGCTGAAACCAGTGTTTAAGAAAGACGGAACCACAACTGCTGGTACTTTGCCCAAATAAATTGTTCGTTTGCAGAGAATATTTGATCCACCTTTTTCTGTCAAATCCGTTGCTTCCTCTGTGTCAACCAGGAAATTCTAGCCAATTAAGTGACGGGGCAGGAGCTGTTCTTCTTATGAGGAGAAATGTCGCAATGCAGAAAGGCCTTCCCATTCTTGGTGTGTTCAGGTGGGTTTGATACTCTATATTGACCTTTCTTTGCTTCATTAAGTAAAGCACTCTTGGACACATTGCAGGACATTTGCTGCAGTTGGTGTGGACCCAGCCATCATGGGGGTTGGACCAGCTGTTGCCATTCCTGCTGCAGTCAAAGCGGCTGGTTTAGAACTCGATGACATTGACTTGTTTGAGATTAATGAGGTTAAAGATAATAGAACAACTCTTCTTCTTCTTTCTATACATTTCGCATCCTGTGTATCCTCTTTTCCTTGTAGTCCTTATATCCCCTGTCTAAAACGTACTGTGTGTTTAGGCGTTTGCATCTCAGTTTGTTTATTGTCGAAACAAGCTGGGGTTAGACCCGAAGAAGATCAATGTCAATGGAGGAGCTATAGCCATCGGACATCCCTTGGGAGCTACAGGTATGCTTCCTCCATGTTCACATATCATTAATTTCCTTAAAGAGTTCCTCATCTAACAAAAGCTATTATACTTTCTCAGGTGCCAGATGCGTTGCAACGCTGCTGCACGAGATGAAACACCGTGGTAAAGACTGCCGTTTTGGTGTCGTGTCAATGTGCATAGGTATGTAATATGGTCACTCTCAGTGTCACTCTCACTCTCTCGCATACACTAACACTCTCACTGGAATTGGGAAACCGCGCAGGTTCGGGAATGGGAGCAGCCGCAGTGCTTGAGAGAGGAGGCGGTGTGGATGACCTCCGCAACGTCCGGAAAGTGGAAGGATAATAAGGCCTTTTGACCAAGGACCCTCTCTAGGGACCTTTACAGATTACAACACTAGTACAAATAAAGATCATTTTTACAAATAAATGTTTTAATAAATGATATATCATGACAGCAATAGTAAAATACTTGAAGATAACTTTTTGTTAGTACTTTCTTACCCACTTTTGGTATATGTATATATATATAGATGTACTCTTCTTTAGCCCAAAAAAAAAAGATGTACTCTTCAAGAACATATCAAAAATGTAATTGGTCACATACAGTATATATAAAATACAAACGTCCTTTGTAGAACGACGAGTTATTAAATATTGCGATGATTCTATCAAAATGGGGTGGTGGCGCAGTTGGCTAGCGCGTAGGTCTCATAGCTACTGAGTGATCCTGAGGTCGAGAGTTCGAGCCTCTCTCACCCCAACTCTTTTTTATATTTTTCAAAATCATGTTTTTCAAAAAATTTTGGTTTAAACTGATTCTGGTATTTGATTTTGACGGATTCTTCTATTACATTCAAACGCATCAACTACTAATCATTAGAAAGTTTTTTCCTCAAAAATAAGAAACTCAGCAGGATGAGGTTTATTGTCATTTTGGTTTGCCAGAAGTTGAAGCTTCAATGTAAAAATATTCTAGTAAATAAGATATTTACGCAATTTTATTTTCTTACTTAGCTTTGCTTAGCATATGCAAACAACGTCGTAAATCTGGTTAAAGTTTAGTATCCTTGGCTATTCTTAGCATAGGCAAACAACGTCGTAAATCCAAGTAAAGTATGTAAGTATGCACCAATTTAAGACTGACTTCATTGCGGAATCATAGTAGAAACTCCCGCATTCGCACCGGTCTCTTCACAGCATTTGTGAAACCCTGTACGTATTAATACATACACATCAGTCGAAATAATTACATTCTTAATATCCTGAATTCGCCCTGAAGTTTGAATTTCATAAGGTGTGTGTATATAGTTATCTTAGAATCATCCTTTTGAGGAGTTTTTGTTGGTTGCAACAAAGTTGGGGTTGTGACATCATACCTCGTTAAACTTGAAGAGAAGAGGTCGTGAATCTCTTTTTGCGGTTGCTCGCTTTTGTACATCCTCTGGATCTTCATAATCTTTCCTTGACTTCCTAAATCTGTTTTCACAAGACAACTATGAGAATAGTATAGAGTAGGATATGATTCTTATGAGGCAATTGACCCACTCTTTCTATGGGTGATAAAAGCATGAGATACAATGAAGTTCTAGCTGAGAAAAATGACACCAAATCCTCCAAGTACCTGTCGAAGAAACTAAGGGCGGTGCGAGATGCCTTTTTCACATCACTAGGATTAGGTTTTGAAGGTGTGGCTATCCCAACTGAGACTGACGGAGGTTTAGAGGTAACTGGATTTCTTTGACTTTCATTTGATGCAGCATTGGTTTTCCTTGTTAAGTCTTGATTTATTTTCTTAATTTCAGGTTTGTTTAAGATCCCGGACCTTCCTCCACTTGCTTGCAATATCTTTTGCTTATCAACCTGAGTTTTTAACATTAATTTGAAAACCAGAAAATCAAGATCTTCATGCAGTTAAGGCACAATTCATAACAAATCCCATGGATGAAGATGTGACTTACTTCATGTACTAACACTCGTTTCATTGCCAAGGCGAGTACGTGATGTTTAAATTGGTGACCCTGCCAAATGTTGGAAAGACAATGAGTCTTATCCTCAAAGGCAGAAGATAGTGGACAGATGCTAAGAATAAAGAAGCAGCAACAAAACCTTGAAGCTGATGAAATCAAATAGATGTGGATCTAAAGCAAGAACTGAAGCATCTGAAGCAGCATTCTCCCTGAGGTTACTCAGAATAGGATCAGATTTCACATTTTTATAAGTCAACGAATAAGAACACATAAGCATGACCAAACCCGCCAGTTGATCTTTTTGCCTATCTGATAGCAAATGCGATGCCACCTGAGGAGCATAGCAAGATGATATCCTTAGAAGAGCAGCATGATTTATGAAAGGTGGCACAGTAAACAAGGAAAGGAACAGTGGATACAAAGAAAAATCAACAGCCAACAGATGAAGACATACCGGTCTAATAGTTGGAGGAGAAAGAATATGCAATAGCGGGGAAACAGAGTCTTCTACGAAAGACTTGATTGACAAATGCCTCCCAATATAGGGAGGTATCTTGTGGTGCCAAGACCGCAGAGACTCCTGCTTTTCCACCAAAAGTGTTCGACATCTGGTACATTTGATATTGAGAAGTACACGTAAGCAGGAAAGCATTAGATGCCTTTCTTAATCAATAAAAGATGACACCAACATCACCTGTGGTATGACTTAGGCCACTCAATAATTGGTTTTCGAATCTGGGCCACACGACGGTGTATAGGTATCACCAGGCTAGGAAAGTAAACTGCATCACAGGGTAACCCCAAAAGAATAATAAAAAAGCAGTGTTATTTACAGGACTCTGTAATCATCTGAGCTTTAAAGGCTTTACCGTAGAGAGGCATTTGCTGGGTGCGCATTATGTATCTATGCAGCAAATCAGAAGTTCCAAGACAGTCCAAGCAGCTAATCTTTAAATAAAAGAGATTACACATAGCGTTATTTCAGAAGATAAACGCACAAAAATACAGAACAAAAAAGTCATAGGGTCATTGGAAATCATTAATTAGCCTTACTGTCTTGTCCATCACCGGATCATGGTAGTGGAGCTGCAAAATGTTTTCATGCACACCATCGAAAATCAAATCATAATCACCCCTGCACGTTCACTTAACTATTTAAGGAGAAAAAGACAAAGTGCAAAAGTTATGAAATATGAAAGAGAAAATCAGTGTCTTGTACATACCGACTGGATACAAGAGTGTGTAAGAAGTCAAAGTTTTTGGCCTCACTGCCAGAAGCGTCATTAGATCGTTCTCGTTTCATTTTTCTCGTGGTGAATATCTAAAAAGAAGAAGCAAGCTTGGATAAATATGAAATGAAGTGATCTGTAAGTAAAGATTGCTACAACACTTTAACTGTTCTTAAAGTACCTCTTTCCAGATATCAAACAGACTCTTTGACATGTCTTTCCGCCCAACAACTTGAGATCCAATGTCAATCTAACAGAGAGAGAACGAGGCAGTTCTTAGCTTATATAAGAAGGCTCAATATCCAAGAATGAAAAACCAAATAGAAAGTTAATTTCCTAAAGAACAAAAATGTTGAGAAACTACCTAACTAGATGGGCCTAATTAACTCATTAAAAATACATAAAAGAAAGGTTTTCAAAAACTAAAGACAGCTCATAGGTCCAGCAAAATATTTTGTATTTCAGTTGGCAAGGCACCAAGCAGTATTTTCTCCTCCGTTTAAAGTCTACTAAACTTAGATTTTCAGTGAGTGTAAATCAAATCGAAAGTGGAAAACACACAGCCAGTGCGAGAAGGGCATCAAAGTCTCACCACATTGAGGGTTTCTTTCTTCTTGTGGAGAAATTGCAGAGTGTTCAAGCAAGAACGTATGTCACATTCTGTAACCACCAAATAAAAGGCAAAAGATAGCCGAATCATTTAGGAAAAAATACACGACTAGTTTCTTCTCTAAGAAAATTCAGTGTAATATGAGATCAAACTCGTTGGCAATAGCTCACACTAAGAACAAACTAAAGGGAGAAAGATACCAGTGTAGTCCGCAAGAGCACTAAGAGCGAATGATCTTGCTTTCATCCCCTCCATATTACAAATATACTTGAGCCTGTCATTTATACATTTCAGTATAGTAAGGCAATTCATAGATAGAGAAAGTCGGGGAGAAATATTGACTTCAGTTTGAATATAGTTCACTGGTTTTTGTACAAAATAGTCGCCAACCATGACAGCAATGAGATGTGCTGCATCATTTCATACTAAATCGCCAAGGAACTATTTTAAAAATTTAGTCACATCTTGTGGAATGATAAATTTTCAGACTTTCAATTCAAAGTGAAAGTTAATCAGGTGATGGACTAATAGTTACCAATGGCCGTACCCTCACCAAAATGAAACAAAATAACAGAAAAAACTTAGAAGAGCTCTTCTTCGCACGCAATGAGGTAAGAAATAGTTACCTGTTTACTACACGACTCACTGTTGGTTGAACAAATATATGAACCCTGCAACATAAGCATGGAACTTATCATCATACTAAGAGAAGGTTTTTCTAGAATAAACAGGAAAAAGAGACCCTCAAAGCCAACAGAAAGATGAACTTACTTTGCTATCTGTCGCAGAGGCCTAAGTGCTGGTGCATATAAATCATTACATATACAAATGACAGGTCTTGATAATGGTGCTGTTCGGCGCTCCTTCTTCGAGGAAGTCTTCCCATTCTCTATATTTTCCTTGCCTGTAGCATGCTTTCTTTCTGCCAACACCTATGCAGCACAGATACAATTATATACTACCAAATGCTAACACATAAGTCATTCCCAAAATGGTTTCCAAGAGGAGAATAAAAATTCAAGAAATCATTAAGAGAGTCGAAGGACGTTTGAATCTAGCAACACCAAAAATCTTCGTACAGTTACTGAGACTGGGAAGGAGTGAAAATTTTAAAGGTTTACATAAAGGTAAAAAGAGCAAGGACTTGATAAGTACACGCCAAACTTAACCTAAAGCTTATATCCCCAAGTGACCAGGAGTCCAGTACCAGCATGCATATACATACCATCTTTAGGATAACATCAACGGCTCCTTTTCCATCACCAAGAGCTCCATCTATCTCATCAATCACCTACATAAATTATAGTCAGTCTCTTCCACTTCAAACGACTTTGAGTAACCCAATTCGACATGATGAAGAAAGATCCCCAGCGAAAAAAAAAGTAAGTAAAGCATACCAAACATTTAGGTCTAGAATCAGCTGTAACAGAGTTCATCTGAACTACATCAAGAATTCTACTTTCAATGGCTGATGCTGATCGCTCGTCACTAGCATTAATCTGCAAAATAACAGGTCGAATTAAACCTAATACACAAGAATAGAATAATAAGACTCCTGCACATACATGAACGTTGCTGCGACAAAATTAATGAAGAATACATTCGTTAAGGAACGCTGACATGGAAATAACCAATGTCCTGCGTGCAAAACCATAAGCAATTAAAGCACAAAATGCCGCCTGCTCATTCTAACGGCCGAGAACTTAACTAGAGAAAATTATGAATTGAACTTGTGGAAGTAAAGGGTACACAAGAATACCTCAACAACGCGATATCCACAATGCTTGGCTGCAATGTGAGCAAGTGTAGTCTTTCCAAGTCCTGGGGCACCACAAAGCAGAAGGATCTACCACAACAGTGAAAATTAGATTTTTACAACCAGTGCATACTGATGGTTATGATACAAGATAACCACAAGCAGCTTATGAAATGAAACTTAAAGTCTTGATCAGTTCATCGCTCACCTTTTGCTCTGGAGGACCAGTAAGTTTTGACTTTTTGTTCCACAGGTCATTATTATCTGAAGGGTTGCTGTCGCTCACGTCTGAATTTTTCGGATATCCAAACTTTTCCTTAGTCCATCTATTGAACTGTTTTTTCCTTGTAAAAGCTGAATCCGATTTTTGACGATGACTTGTTGTAGAATGTCGTTTCAAAGCTGACAATACTTCCTCTGTCGTGCTCCTAATTTCAGATCCAAAAACGGAAGCATCCCACTGCTTAAGCCACACTAGAACCTGCAAATAAGATTAATGACGGTCAACTATTAGGAAAGGTACGACGCTGTGTAAAATCATTCTACTTTCTTGATTCATCTAATTTACCAGAATCTTTACCAAGAAATGCAAAATACCTCTCGATTGGTCTGCTCATCACTGAGAAGCTCAGTAAATGAGCTCGGAGAATATTTGTCCACCCAGAGTTTCTCATGCATTACAGATGTTTCTGCAGAAATGGTTTCATTCTGATCTTCAGAACTAATTTGCAAGACTTTGTTAAACGCCTCTTTATCTGATTGCTGCAAAAGAACACTGATTGGATCTTTAATAAGACCTGCAAAACAATAATGAACGATATAAGTTAACTACAAAGAAAATTAGAGTCCTTGTCAGAAGATTGTATGCCAATTTAAGAATCGAATGGTGTCGGGAAAGTCCGCAGTGAAGTTGTAGCATACACAGCTAAGACCATCAACTAACATATGCTAAGCTAAACTGATCTTAAACCTATGTCCCTGCACCATCTTCAACTCTCAACTAAAGAATACCAGAAAAGAGTATTCCCAAGTAAGAAATAGGATAGTACACAGATCTAATATTCATCTAAGTTACAGTAAAGAACTTATACGAGCAGAGATTGAACTTCAAAGACAATGTGGAAAGCATAAATGAAAACTTGGTACCATTAGAGTTGGCTTTCACATCCAATTTCTTCACCTCTTCGTCTCCCAAAGACCGGCAGAATTTCGCATAAACCCTCTCTCCTCCGTCCGGTGCCGTGATCGAAACGCATTCCCCGTCTATCTCAGAAGCGTATCTACAAATTTCAATAACGAGATTACTAAAAAAGAAATCAAAATTTCCGGAGTTGATATGTCTTGTGAACACTAGTAAAACCTGGACAACACAGTCTCCTGGGGAATGACCTCTTCTACTTCCTCCTCCATAACGTGAACGACTTCCTTAACCGGCGAGAAGCGTAACCAATCCTCGTCTTCAATTTCTACCCGGTTATCATCAATTTTGCTTCTCTTCTCAGAAGCTGGAGGTATTTCATCGAGATTGACAATCGGATCGGAGATTAGACTCCTGGGTCGTTTAGATTCCGATTGACGGACATGAGTCTCCTTCTGCAGGACGCGTTCTTCTTCTTTTTCTTCATCGCCGTCGATTGGGTAAGGATATGGCGGCTCCTCGAAGTTTAGGTAGTCGTCTTCTTCTTCTTCATAGAAATGAGAGTTAGCTTCGAGAAGCTCAAGCTCCTCCGGCAATGGTATATCGAATTCCATTCTCTAATATGATCGGCCGGATCGGAATTTTTGTTGGGACTGGTGTTGCTCGGTGAACTCAAATGAAAATCGGAAACTGGTGTTAGGTTGAGCGGGAATGAGAGAGTTTTTTTAGCGGGAAAGCTATGGCAGCAGAATCTCACATTAGGTTTTTCAGACATTAAATGTTCGGCCCATTTCTCTAAACTAGCCCAAAGATAATGACTGCACTATGCCTCCAGTTTGTGAAATTCTAAACGTTAAAAGGCTGAACTTTGTCTTCATATTTTGCTGGTTTCTTAGTTTTTGGCGCTAGTGTCAACCATGATTTGTAACCTCTGCTTCTGACAAGATGCTTCACCATGTACTGCAGATAAGAGAGAGTTTCCGTGTATTGTCTGTGTTTCGCTAAAGCCTGCATTGGTTATTCCCACGGACGGCAAACGCGTAAATCTGAACTAATAAACGACCCAAAGGCCATCAAGATCTAGTCGAGCGTCTGGCCACTCCCTCAAACCGTTGCGTCCGAGTTTGAACAAAACAACCTCGGAGGTGGTCGGAAGATGATGAAGAGGCATGATTTAAAGTATAAATATAGAGTCCACAATTTTATACAAATTTGAAGTTACCACCTCTCACACCGTATATTTGTCAGTATAGTCATCTATCATTATCAATTTATTATCATCATCACCATAAGTAATCTTCAGTCAACAAAATCATTTAATAATAGTTTTCGATCTCTTGTCAAATACTGACTGGTTCGCAAGGATCAATGTCATCAGATGCAAGCAATATAGCAAATGAGTAGCATACATATATGTCTATCTATACAAAACCAATTCAAGCAGGAGCATTAGAATGAGGATCGAAAAAGAGAAGGCAGTACGATGTACCGAGTGAGAAAGATCTCAGAGGGTTTTGAAATTTCTGGGCTTCAACACTTGAACCCATGGCAAACTGAGAGCACGATTATGAGAATCAGCGCGATAATGATGGCGAGAACTATGAGTTTTATCTTCATGTTCTGAAGCCACATCTTTCTTCTCATCTGTGTTCCCGTTGTTCTGAAATCTTGTGCCTGAAGCAGTTGGAGTTTAGTCAAACGCAAGATAAGATTAACCAGCTGTAACTATAATGTAATTTGATAAGCATGTTCGTTTGTGTGTGAGTGTAGAGATATAAGGAGATAAGTCATGAGAGTCTAACCTGTGAGCGAAGATTTTCAGTTTTGTCCACCAAAAGCTCAATTTTCTCACCACGGTCAAGAACCTGCAAATGAATGAGTTATGTATGCAGTGTTATATTGGTAAACTGGACATTCCCTTAAGATGTGATGCATTGAATAATTACCAAATCAAGAGATTTCGGTAACTTAGTATTACTAGATGAGCACTCTCGGATGGTTCAGTCATAGATATAAATATATATACTGACTAAGGAAAGGGTCGGATTCAAACCTTCTCAATGTTTTCCATCATTACACCCTTAACTTCTGATACTTGCGCCTTCACCTTAGCAAGCTTGCTAATCTCATCTGGATGATCCATGCAATACTGCATATGCTCTTTCAGTTTAGAGCTTCAGATAACCAAAAGGAGTCAGTCCAAGAATATGGAAGATAAAATCGTCCATATCAATAGAATAGATTAGGGAAAAAAAAGGTACCCAAACTCCTTATTCAAGCTGTTTGCCTGAGCAGTTGCAGCCTTTCCCCCACCATATCTCTTGTTAAAATCTTCTTTTACTCTTTCCAAAAAGGCCATCGGAATCTGCCTCCCAGCAGAATCAACCGCAACAACACAATAGGCTGCACAACAAGAACAAAATGTTAATGGTTTAATCTCTTATATTGGACACAGCAGAAGACAGTCCCTTACAGGATGCTCAAAAGACATTGATATGAAGCTAATATGGCTAGAGGATCATCACTACTAAGGACTGCAATCAAACCCTAGATTCATTGAGAAGAAAAAATGCCATTCAAAACACATGACCTACGAAACAGTAAGCAAATAAGTTAAGAAAATAGCGCAACCAGATCAATGCACATAGTGTAAACCAAAACTAACACGGATCCATTGAAAACAGAGAAACATATGTAAAAACGTACAGATATCAATTGCAATCACTAGATATAGATCTAACCCTAAAATCAGAATACTCAAAACGCACAAATCCACACGAACCCACAGATAGATAACTCGCTCGCACAATAGGCAAATACGCAGTGAACAAATAAAAAGAGAAACCCGAAGAAACCTAGACACGAATCGAGGCAAGCACCGAGTGGTGTAAGATTTAAGAAAACATCAAAACCTAATGTACAGATCAGACGAGAACTGACTTACTGAATCCATCTTCGACGAGGTAGTTGAACGTGTGGCCGTCGCAGTTGTAGGTGAACTTGTTGTTGGAAGACGGAAGCTTCTGGAGGCACTGAGCAGCGATTGAGGTGAAATTACCTTTGAAATCAGTGAACTCAACGAGGATCACCGTGCCGCGAGCAACGAAACTGTAGATCAACGATTGTTGCGCCATTTTTTTTTCTTTCCCTAAATCCTCGATCCAATCGACCGTCCGATCAGAGAAAATTTTTTATGGGCGGTCGCGAAAAAACTACAGATCTAGATGACTAACAACAGCACCGCGAGGACTAAAGTGGACAAGGGAGAAGAAAAAGTAGAAAAGGAGCTAAGGGTAGAATAGTCATTTGACGTAGTCATATTGGGCAAAGAAGTATATAAAACCTAGAATTGAAGGACTACAAAACAAATTCAAAACCGAGAGATCAAATCTCGAGAAATTTGGACCCATCTTATTGCCCGGATCCGGCCGAAAAGCTCGTGGACTCTGTGAGTGACAAAATAATAATTACCAATCTCAGGTCCCATTCCCATGGTCGAAAAGAAACAGAGTCTGTCTTTGTCCAAAATATCTTCTCTTTTCCCAAATTCACATTAATCCCAGTCTTTAGCTCAGTTACAGATTTGAACATAAGGTTTAACAGATAAAAAATTGGCTTTGAAACTTGTAGTAGATAGAGAGATAAGAGCGTAAAGCATAAAGAAACCAAAGGAGATTTCCAATTCAAGATTACTAGCATAACTAAGTTTTCTTAATTCTTACAATAAAAAGTAACCTCTTAGCCATTGAAAATCATCAAAATTAATAACAAGAAATTTTACAAATTTTCGCTCTTTTTTTCTCTTTCTTTCAAAAGAATAATGGGTTTGGTTTCTTGCTATGGAAACAAACGGCCGTAAGAAGAACACCTTACAATCACAATCTTCTTCCTTAAACCGGCCTCCTCGAGCCGTGAATTTTTTCAGGCGGATATCAAGCAGCAAAACAGGTTTTTTTCTTATATCTTTACTAATCTACTTTCATGGACGTTGAGAAGAAACAAATTCTATTTTTATGGACCTGAGCTCATAGTCATAGTATCTTTTGTTACAGCAACAAACTTCGAACTTCTACCGTGTTCTTGTTATCTATAATTACTCTGCATTTTTTATAACCGCTAATTATTTTGTTTAACGTGTTCTTTGATCAATAATCAAACTCAACATCAAATAATTTAACCTTCGGTAGTTAGGTTGTCGTTAGAACTAAGAATGTTGGTGGATTGGAATGCAAGTAAAGGGTATGTTGTTCCAACATTATCAATTGAACATTCCTTAAGTTACATGACTATATTCCATTATTTCCATCAAACATTTCTTGTATTATTGTGTTTTTATTGTAGTAAATTTATTTTTTAGCCATTGAATATAGTCTTTAACATTTTAATTAAATCGAACCATACAAAAAGTACATATATATGATTAATTAGATTTAAGAAAAAAAACAATTAATACGATAGAAAGTAGAACTGTAGAAACCTGAATTCCCTTTTTTTTTTTTTGGTATATTAAATGTTAAATTTTGAACGTTAGGAAAAGGAAAATTGTTTTATCTGTTTGTGGCGCAAATCCAGCGTTTTCATTTTTGTTTCTCTTGTCCGATCTCTGCGTCCTCATCTCTCCTTGGCTACCCCTCGTTCCCCTCTTGTATTTTTAACATCGTTTACTAATCTCTCTGATCGATTTCGACCGCATTGTGGTGTTTTTTTGTTATCATTCGGATAAAAGGAAGAATGGGACAACAATCGTTGATCTACAGCTTCGTCGCTCGTGGTACGGTGATCCTCGCCGAATATACCGAGTTCAAGGGTAATTTCACTTCCGTCGCGGCTCAGTGTCTCCAGAAACTTCCCTCCTCAAACAATAAATTTACCTACAATTGCGACGGTCACACTTTCAATTATCTCGCTGAGAATGGCTTCAGTAAGTCTCTATCTCCCCATCTCAACACGTTCACATGTCAGATTTTGTTTTCCTTTGAACGCTTTGTTTCGATCTATCTATATATCGCTTCGTAGGATATTGGTTGCACTCGATTCTTGTGGAATTGTTTTTTAATTTGCATATGTGAATCCTTATGCGCCGAGTCGTAAGTTTTCTGGCCAAACATATGAAGAGTTTTCATTTGTCTAGAAGCATGTATCGGGTTATGTTTCCATGCAAGTCTTGGTTGGGATGTAATCTTTGGTCATTTGATGATATTTTGTTTAAAATATTTTCCTCTGGTTTTTCTCTGTTTGAGCCAATCCATTGCAAGTATTTTCTTTAGAAGAAATGTGATCAAAGATTTTGATTTTCTCTGTTGCTATTATGCAGCCTATTGTGTTGTTGTTGTTGAATCTGCTGGGAGGCAGATACCAATGGCTTTCTTGGAGAGAGTCAAGGAGGATTTCAACAAAAGATATGGTGGTGGAAAAGCTGCAACTGCTAAAGCTAACAGCTTAAACAGAGAATTCGGGTACTTTTGACATTGAAGTTTGCATTTCTCCAATGATGCATCTATGTGGATGTGTTTTTAACTGGTTTTGTTGTAATGAAGGTCTAAATTGAAGGAACACATGCAGTACTGTGCGAATCATCCTGAGGAGATTAGCAAACTTGCCAAGGTTAAGGCTCAGGTGACTGAAGTGAAGGGTGTTATGATGGAGAATATTGAGAAGGTTAGAAATTTTTATCCATGTCTTCCTTTGAAACTCCTCACATGTAAGCTGAATGTTGTGTCTGCAATTCATTCCTATGGCAGGTCCTTGACCGCGG
>OVAQ01000645.1:0-27488 GCA_900406345.1 Erysimum cheiri
TTTTAAAACGGACATAATTTACTTAATTAGTAAAAAAGAGAATGAATTTTAAGTTTAATATTTGATTTAACACGCATCCAACGAATATTTAATATTTTTGAATAAAAAATAAAGAAAGTTTGACAAAAAAAAAGTAAAAAACAAAACTATTCAATCAAAAACAATAAATAATCACTTAAAAATGTGAAAAAATTGCATTATATCATAAAGATCAGCGGGTTACTAAAATTTGAAATCGGAATATATAAACAAATTTTATATTTACGTTACAAGCAAACTTTAAAATCGTGAATTTTATAATCTATAAATTTAATATTTGTTCGGGTTAATACCCAATACAAGTTTTAAAACTGATTTTGTACGTACAACATCAAAGAAAGAACTACCTCTCATAACTAAAACAACTAAACAAGTATTGTCAGAAAATGAACCGGTGATGATTTACTAAAGGGAAAAAGAAAAAAAAAGAGGAATCAACGGCTGAGATCCCTCCTGGTTTTGGAGATCGCAAAGATGAGAGAAGACGATGAAGTAGATGACTCGGCGCCGTTCAACCTGACGATAGAGTTAACCACAGCCGTCGATTTAAGCGCCGGTTCATCTCTTGACGATCGCTTCAATTTTCGAGAATAGTTTGACTCTTGAGCTGAAGAGCTTCCAATCTCATCCTGCATTTTTCAAAAATAAATACTAACAATTAAAACCAAAATTTGATATTGATTTTGAACTTCCGATAAATTTGAATGAGAAAAAAAGTTTAGATCCATACATCGGAGCAGAGAAGATCTGAATTGTCCTTAGTCCTCGTCCTCTTCATCACCGAACTTCCGCTTCCGCCGTCAGAAGATGAAGAACTCATCACCGGGGGCGGTTGCGCCGCCGCAGCCCACGGAACAACTTGATTCTCCGCTTCCTCATCATCGTCAACGTCATCCTCCTCATCACTGTCTTCTTCATCCTCATCATCATCATAAGATTCCGCACCGTCACCGCCATCATCGTCTCTAATCCGATCCTCTTCGGAATCGAAACTATTGACCTCCTGGCCTTGATCCACTGAAGACAAAATCCGGTTGCCGCCACCGCCGGCTGCGTTTTTAAGAGCGACGCATGAATCGCAGACGGAGACGGTTGGACCGAGACGAAGCCCCGTGGCTTTCCACGGCGTAAGTGATTGACAAGCGCTGCAGAGAAGACATCGCGTGTGCTTAGCGACCAGGAAATTAGCGCCGTGAACTTTACCGTCGCAGTCCCAGCAAAGACTCGCTTGATCTGACTCGCAATACATTCTTGCTACACCGTTGCATAAATCACACTTCTTCCCCATCAAATCAAACTCTCTCTTTATCAAGATTCTGTGGTGGTTCGGTGTTGGCTTCTCTCTCTCTCTCTCTCTCTATGCTTTGGTTTCTACTTTCTTGGGGGAAATAAGGGAAGCAGAAGAGGAAAGTGCAAGTTGCTGGAGATGATGGGATATTTCTCGTGGCGAGTTTTCTGTGATTCAACAATTCTTTGGAGGTTACTTTCGTCTTTTTCTCTGTCCTGCAAAAAATCTATTTCTCTTCTTTGGTTTCGCAATGGCTTCTTTTATATCGGACCCTTTTTTTATTCTGTGGTTAGTAATCCATCTCATTTCATTTTTACTTTTTATCTTATAAATTTATTGAATCAATTTTAGTGTGGATTGGTTCGACTTCAATATCTTTTTACTCTAGAGATTTGCTTTAACACTTTAACCTTTATTCCACATTTTTGTTTGGATAATTATCAGTTTCTGTAATTCTTTATTTTCATTGGGCAAATCATGTTTTCTGTTTTGTTTGAGCTTTATCTCCTTCTTTTTTCTTCACTTTTACTATTAGTTATGAACAAAACGATCTAATAAAGTAAATTTGGTCTATTAGAAATGGATGGATTAGTTTACGATAGCTGGATATTTAAAGTTTGTAGTATTTTTTAGTGATGCGGTAAAATCTCATGGTTGGTATTGTTAAACGAATATATAACCTGCACATTTTCCGAAACTGTATGGAAATCCTCATGATTAGGATCGCTAAATCTTGCAAGTTAGTATCCAATAGCATTATTTATGTTCATTAACCATGCCAAACCTATAAGCTATGGCCTTCTCGAGAGGTCGTCAAATGACAGTATTCCTAACCTAAAATCCAACAATCTGACATCCAAACCCGAGGAAAAGTACAATTTATAAACTTATTTTCAATATCAATCGAAAATTTAGAAACAACTAACAAGATTTTTAATTATAAAAAGTCATCATTACTTGGAGTATTTAGAGAAAACGATATATTATGGTTTGAATGTGGAAGTTTTTCAAAAAAAAAAAAACACCAAAATCTTATGTGAAATTATAACTCAAATTTGTAAATTAATCATAACTCAACAAAATTCAAAATTTATTACAATTCTAATTTAAATCAATTCATGCTTAAAAATATTTTTGAGTTAACTATAAATTATACATTCAGACACACTACCAAAAAAAAAAAAATTATACATTCAGAACTCAAATTAAATCAAATACTCTATAATACATGTCGCTTATCACACCCTGTAAATCATACTCTCTCTGTTCCTTTGTAAATTAGAAATGGATGGATTAGTTTACGATAGATGTATATTAACTCTAACGACCGTAATAAATTGTAATGTATAAAAATTATTTAAAATGATATTTTCTAATTTGAAACCCCCCTTAATTGCGGATGGGCCCAAACCTCGTTTTACGTGGCGACAAACTCATGGATGGTTGAGTTTCGAGATATTTTCGGAGAGATTTTACATTCGATGACGTGGCACGATCTCAGCCGATGAAGAAGGAAGCGAGATTCTGCTTTGTCCTACGTGGACGAATCAGGTTCTCAATGGGCTTCGGAGCCACGTGAGCCCACCTGGGATTTGTCTGGACCATAATTCAAGTCTAATGTGTCCCACACACTCTTCAATTATCTTTCTTTTATAACCACTTGTTTTGTTTTTTACTTCTCTCATACTTCTCTTCTCAAAGTGATCCAAAACATTTGTGTTTCTAAAGCTTTGCGATAAGATAAGAAATGAATTTTAAATTACAAATAATGCATTGGGAAGGGAGAGAAGAAAACTTTCTAATATAGTACATAGGCGAGTATTATTTACTTGGACCATAATTGTTTAATGTGTTTTTGAAATTATTATTATTTAGTCGTATAGTTGCTTTGTTATTTGTGGCTCTCACGAACCCATTGTTTAGAAAAGTAAATATTAACTTGCGATATCAAAGCATGACCACATAAAAGATTGTGCCTATGTGGCATGCTTTTATATGGGGAAATCCTACGTGTCGAACAACGGTGGTGTGAAGAATCAAATGAAGATGAGATGTCATGATGAGAGCCACGGAAGCACAATGTTTGTGGTGGGTGGTGGTATGGCTCTCATTATTGTGGCTTTTCTTTTTTTTTTTCCTTTGTGTGGATAAGAATTTTGGAACAAGTCAGAACTTTGAAGAAGTAGTTCATTTTCAGAATGTGTGTGTATATATAATTGTCAGAATAGTTGAATACATCCCCTTCTTATCTTCTAAGATATGTGGCATGTATCATGTATGTATGGGGGCTAGATGATATTCATTGCTTAGGCCACTTTTCATATAAAGAGTTTTTCTTATAGTAATACAGCGTAATTATAAATACTAGAGTACTAGACTTTTTATTTTTAATTAGAGTTTCTGGTGATATCCATTGATTTTGTAAGGATCTGTATTTTAATAAAATGATTAAAATCTATTGCTCATATACAAGAACCATACGTTTAAAAACCCTTAAGAGGACACGACTATGAGAAAAAGACTAGCTAAGAGACAAAGCGAAAGTGCCTACGGGTTCGGGATGCATTAACATGGGCCTCTTTTGTCCACGTTTATCCTCTTTCACGTTTTTTGGTATCTCTTACATTCTCCACGTTGAAGTGTGAGCATTAAAGAGCTCTTTCACTAGAGACAACAATGATCTTATATCTGTTACGTGATCATGTGCCAAATTTAGGTCTTGATTTTCTAGAGGTACATATCAGTTTGCTGCTTTGCGCAAATCTGGTCACTAGAGATGTATGGTCCAGATTTTTAGAGAACTTCTTTCTTGCCAAAACAAAAAATTTCCACTAAAAAGATAATCGGGAAGTTACAATAAACGGGAAATATTCAATAGGAAAACTTTAGATCATACATTTGTTGCAAACTAATGTTTTTGGCCACCATCTTTCCTATTGAAATACTTTTTACTAATAAACAGCGAACAAACGGATTACTACTTTTTGTACTAGACCGTTCCATTTTCTAGACGGACAATGATTTGTAACGATTTGTAATATTTTTCATTATAAAATCTATCCAACATATATATCTTTTAACGGTTAAGGTATGTGATCTGGTTTTACGTTTTTGTGATTATTTTCCAACATGTTTAAGTACGCGTTCAAAGTGTCGTCCCAAATTATGAATTTTTCTGAGTATTGAAGGATATAGAATGATCACAGTTACATCCTATAGATATGGACCATATGGTGAATATATGGATATGGTAAATATTTGTTAATTATATCACAGTTGTATCTATCTATATCCTTCTATACTTAAGAGGTTTTATTTGAAGACCTGTGTCCTAGAAACTATGTTTCCGATCGATAGAGGTTCATCTCGCTCAAGGAATTAACTTGGAGAGAAGACAAAAGAAAAAAAAAGGTTTCAGTGCACTACGAAATACATATTTGAGGACATTGGGAGCGTGGGCCGTATATGGGCTAGATGAAGGCCCACCGCGTCTCTAAATTGATCACTCTTTGCGTTGACTGACCCAGATCCATGTCGCTAATCATTCACCTGCGGTTACTCTAGTCGCGAGCAACTGCCTCTTCAACTGACTCGCAAGTCGCAATAAGAGTTTTTTTTTTTTTTTTTTCTTTTGATAGAAACTCGACAATAATAGTTTGTTGGATATATCGAGAATAAGTTTCTTGTAATTTCAGTTTTGTGTGTTTTTTCTTTATAAGGTTTTGTTTTAAGAAGAGATTGCATGCAGTTGGCTTTTCTTATGCAATATTTGTACTTTGGGTAAGTAGATAGATTGAAAGCTGGTTGGTCCTGACTCCTGAGTTTTAGAATATGAATGTAAATACATCCATTAAGTTGCATCTATCCAGAAGTTCCTCATTAAGTTCTTTGATTGTCGGTGAAAAGACAAGATCAATAATCATAATGCAAGGCATATATTTCTACTTGAATTGTTGCAATGTATGTATCAAACTATCAATGATCTGATTCTGACCCCTCAGTCCCTTATACGGGACTAAGTCAAGGAAGATTAGCTAAATCTTATTTATTGCTTTTGTCCTTGCTAGGCTTATACACTCTCGTTGTGTAAGAAACTTCCAACAAAGACCATCAAAATTTAATGATGGATCATATTTTGTCTCTGTATTCAAACAAAACATCCTAATGACTTTTTTTTCATACTGAAGAAGACTTTTCTCACTAGATTTCAACAGCCACATGCAAAAGCTGCATTGAATTTCTGTTGACTTGTCGCTTATACCAAGTTGGGTTGTACGAACTTGACAAAATATATTCATAATATATATGTTATAATGATTCAGATTCTTTAGTAAAGAGTATACAAACTAGAAAGAGAAGATTTTGTTCTTTCCATCATTTGAAACAAAAAAAGGCTTCATTCGATGAGAAATAATCATTCTCTGTTTTGGGTATCTCTGTTCTTACTATCATCTTCTTTCTCTGTTGCTTTTGATTATAGCGTCATCACTCCAAGAGAATCCCTTAAGGATGGAGATACTCTTAGTTCTCCGGATCATGTTTTCCAACTTGGCTTCTTTAGTCTTGACCAAGAAGAGCAGCCTCAACATCGGTTTCTTGGCTTGTGGTACAAGGAACCATTTGCAGTCATTTGGGTGGCCAACCGAAACAATCCTCTCTACGGCACATCTGGATTCTTAAACTTGAGTTCTCTTGGCGATCTTCAGCTATTCGACGGTGAACACAAAGCCTTGTGGTCATCATCATCATCATCATCAAAAGCTTCTAAAACAGCAAAAAATCCCCTCTTGAATATATCATGTTCAGGGAATCTAGTATCTAGTGACGGAGAAGAAGCTGTGTTGTGGCAGAGTTTTGATTATCCCATGAATACGATACTCGCCGGTATGAAGCTTGGAAAGAATTTTGAGACACAAAAGGAATGGTCTTTATCGTCTTGGAAAACCCTACGAGATCCATCCCCAGGTGATTTCACGTTGTCTCTAGATACTCGAGGTTTACCACAATTGATCTTGAAGAAGAAAGGAGATTCGAGTTATTCCTATCGCTTAGGATCATGGAACGGCTTATCCTTCACTGGAGCTCCAGCTATGGGACGAGAGAACAGCTTATTCAACTACAAATTCACGTCGAGTGAGCAAGAAGTAAACTATTCATGGACTCCTAGACGCAAGATTGTCTCAAGATTGGTCTTAAACAACACAGGGAAACTCCACAGGTTTATCCAGTCGAAGCAACGCCAGTGGATCTTAGCAAACACTGCACCAGAAGATGAGTGTGACTACTACTCTATATGTGGAGCTTATGCGGTTTGTGGGATTAATAGCAAAAACACAGCTTCTTGTTCATGTTTACAAGGATTCAAGCCAAAGTCAGGTCGAAAATGGAATATTTCAAGAGGAGCAGACGGGTGTATCCATGAGATTCCAACCAACTGCGGAAAGAAAGATATATTTGTGAGGTTTCCAGGTATGAAACTGCCAGATACTTCTTGGTCTTGGTATGATTCAAAAAATGAAATGACACTTGAGGATTGTAAGATCAAGTGTTCAAGTAACTGCTCTTGCACGGCTTACGCGAATACTGACATTCGCGAGGGAGGAAAAGGTTGTTTGCTTTGGTTTGGTGACTTGGTTGATATGAGAGAGTATTCTAGTTTCGGACAAGATGTTTATATAAGAATGGGTTTTGCAAAAAGAGAGTTTAAAGGAAGAGAAGTGGTGGGACTGGTCATTGGATCAGTGGTGGGTATTGCAGTTGTTTTGGTTGCAGTGTTTGCTTGTTGCAGAAAGAAGATGATGAAAAGATATCGCGGTGATTATTTTGAGTTAATCACTTTCTCTTATATAACTATGGGATTGTATCTCATGTAATTTATATCGAAAACTTTGGTGGTTATTGTTTTTTAGGAGAAAATTGGAGAAAAGGGATTGGGGAAGAGGACATGGACTTGCCTATTCTTGACATCAAAACGATTTCCATAGCCACTGATGATTTTTCTTACATAAACTTTCTAGGACGGGGAGGGTTTGGACCAGTTTACAAGGTTGTATATAATGTGTTTATCACATTTTTGTTTTTTATAGTCTTTTTTGGAATAGTGACTAATGATCCATTTCCTTGCAACTTACTGCAGGGTAGGTTAGAGGAAGGACAAGAGATCGCGGTGAAGAGGCTATGCGCGAACTCAGGACAAGGAGTGGAAGAATTCAAGAACGAAGTGAAACTAATCGCAAAACTTCAACATCGTAACCTCGTGAGGCTTTTAGGGTGTTGCATTCAAGGTGAAGAATGTATGTTGATCTATGAGTATATGCCTAACAAAAGCTTAGACTTCTTTATCTTCGGTATGTTCTTACTTTACAAAACTCAATCTCATGATCTTGATGTAGATATTTAAGGTAATGACCATATTGCTTAACCTTTTTTTAAATGATTGTAAATAAAGATGAAAGGAGAAGTAAAGAATTGGATTGGAAGAAGAGAATGAACATTATCAATGGAATTGCTCGTGGGCTTCTCTATCTTCATCAAGATTCAAGATTGAGGATCATACATAGAGATCTAAAAGCTGGAAATGTTTTACTAGATAATGATATGAACCCTAAGATCTCAGATTTTGGATTGGCTAAATCTTTTGGGGAAGATCAGAGTGAATCAAGCACAAACAGAGTCGTGGGTACTTAGTAAGGACACTCTATATATCACCCTATCTCTCCATATATCTATGCGTATTGATTATGGAATCGTAATGCTCTGCTTTTCCATACTTACTTGCAGTGGTTATATGCCTCCGGAGTATGCAATTGATGGACATTTCTCTGTGAAATCCGATGTGTTCAGTTTCGGTGTATTAGTACTTGAGATTATAACTGGCACAACGAATCGCGGGTTTCGTCATGCAGATCATGATCTTAATCTTCTTGGACACGTAAGTTATACGGTTTCACCTCTTTTAGATAACTTATCTCAAATCAGATCTCATTTTTGGATCGGATTCCTATAACGGGTCAACTTGGACTCCGATACGATGTGAATTAAAGTTCATTGAATCTCCAACTCAAAATTGATTAGCACTAAGTGGAGTAATTCATGCCTTCTCATGTACTAAATTAGGTTTCTTACAACATTGTGTGGTTTCTTACAAAATCATCCAATAGTCTTTAGTAAAAATCTTGGTTATCTCCTTTTCTGCTATATTAGGCTTGGAAAATGTGGGTTGAAGACAGAGCAATGGAAGTACCAGAGGAAGAGTTGTTGGAAGAGACATGTGTTGTGTCAGAGGTTCTAAGATGTATCCATGTGGCTTTGCTTTGTGTTCAACAGAAACCAGAAGACAGACCAAACATGGCTTCTGTTGTCTTGATGTTTGGGAGTGATACTTCTCTTCCTCACCCTAAACAGCCTGGCTTTTTCACTAACCGGAACGTTCCGGATATTTCTTCATCTCTAAGCTTACGTTCACAAAATGAAGTTTCCATTACAATGTTGCAGGGTCGGTAGAAAAATATATATCATGTATAAACTATGGTTGGTAATGTAATGTGTCAGTGTCACCAAATAAGAAACAATCAAACATAACAAAAGGTTACAGGTATATACAGAGATCAATTACAAGGTTTATCTAGGCTCTATTACACTCATAGTTTGTAAATTATTGGAATGAATCTCGAGATTAATCGATAAAGTGTCGGAAAACAAGAGATTTCGTTCGTTGAAAAACCCGGGCTGCTTCGGATCAAGAAGCAACATTTCACTACTCAGCATCAGAACCACCACTGACATGTTTGGTCTGTCTTTAGGATCTTGTTGTACACATAGGAGACCAATGTGTATCACTCTTAACACTTCAGAAATATCGGTACAAGACTCCTTAAAAGCTTCATCGATTAGCTCATAGGCTTTGTCTTCTATGTGTTGCTTCCAAGCCTAAAGAAATTATCATATGTAATTAGGCTAAAATTACAAGAATATGAGTTAATTAGCATTGTTGCTGCTAATGTACTTACGTGTCCAAGAAGGTTAAGCTTGTCTTCTTGATTGCAGAATCCGCGGTTTCTTCTTCCTGATACTATCTCTAATACCAAAACCCCGAAGCTAAAAACATCGGATTTTAATGAGAAATACCCATCGATTTGATATTCTGGAGACATATATCCACTGCAGAACAATAGAAAAGTAATCTAAGGGAACAAATTCATTAGCTTGCTTTGCATTGAAGTAAGAAAATATAGGTGATCTTACTATGTTCCAACCACTTTGGTAGTGTTTGCTTCCGTTTCATCTCCTCCCAAGGTTCTAGCCAATCCAAAATCCGAGATTTTCGGGTTCATATCAGAATCCAGCAAAACATTGCTTGCTTTGAGATCACGGTGGATGATTCGAAGCCTTGAATCTTGATGGAGATACATCAGTCCCCGAGCAATCCCTTTGATTATTTCCACTCGTTTAGGCCAATCAAGTTCTCTGCGCCGTTCTTTATCGAAAATGAAAGAATCCAAACTTCTGTTCGGCTGATACTCGTAGATAAGCATTCTTTCATCTTCCTCCACACAATACCCAAGAATCTTCACAAGATTTCGGTGTTGAAGCTTTGCAATCAGCTTGATCTCGTTCTTGAATTCTTCTATCCCTTGTCTCGACGTTCTTGAGAGCCTCTTTACAGCAATTTCTTGTCCACAACACAATGTTCCCTGGTAAAAGAATTCCAAACATCTCTCTTACCGTTTTTGCGAAAAAAAATATGAGAGAATCGGATAAGTAGCTGCTATTTATTACCTTATAGACTGGTCCAAAGCCACCTTGTCCAAGTTTATTTCCTTCAGAGAATCCAGCTGTAGCTTCTGAGATCGCGTCAAGATCAAGAAACGGCAATTCAAGATCTTCCTCCTCTTGTTTCATGCTTGAAGCACGGACTGAATCGCGCTGCACAATCTCTGAATCAACCAACGAACTTATAAAGCACAATCGAAAAAACAAGATACTTGCTTTCTGAGAGCTACAACTACAAGCATTTTACCTTTTGTTGCAAGTTTCTTTTTCGTCATGTTGAAGACGGTCAAACCAATGCAAAGACAAACAAGAAACACTGCTGTAGACAATACTACAATGAGCATCATCTTTAACTTCCCCTTCACGTCATGGTGGTTATACTCTTCTGTGAACGAATCAGAACCAAAAAAAAAAAAAAAAAAAAAATNTTATATCTCAGTTAAGCAATGTTTCTTGTTTCACAAGTCTTAACCTTACCAATCTCAGAAGAAGCAAGCCTCACATACAGATCTTGTCCGTTTTCATTATACTCTCTTATATCAATCAAATCTCCGAACCAGAGAATACATCCTTTTCCTCCATCTCTAATATCAAAATGCGAATAAGCCGAGCAAGTACAGTTTCTTAAGCATACCCTTTTGCATTCATTCAAATCCATGCTCTTATCATACCACGATGTTCTTGTATCTGGTAACTTCAACTTTGTAATCTTCAAAAAGTCGTCGTCTCCTTTACCACAATCCAATTTCACTCTCCTAACACACCCTTCTGACCAATCCCCTGATATCCAAGCCTCGGGAGATTTAGGAACAAACCCTTTTAAACACATACAAGCCGGAGATTCATTTATGTTGCAGCTTCCGTAAGAGCCACACAACAAATACAGATCACAACTATCCGTTTGAGCCGATAAATAGAAGTTCCAAGTTTGGAGGCTATCAACCCAAGTATAACGTTGCAACGCTCCATTTGGATTCAGCTGCATTCTTGTGATCACTGAAGGGTTTTCAAGCTTGTAAGTGTAGTAAGCTTCTTCCTCTGTGAACACGAACTCGAATCGGTAGATAGGGTTAGGTTTTAGGTGAGGCATACCGGTGAATCTCAGACCGTTCCATGGACCAGCCCTGAAGACATCAACCGAGTTTTTCTTCAGAAAAAACTGCGGAACACCATTTGGATCCATTTTATTCGTGTAGTTACCAGTTGATGGATCGTCTGGAGATCTCCAAGAAGTCAAGAACCGATTTATACCGGTTACAAAATTGATACCGTATTTCATTCCTGGAAGAAAGATATCTCCTGGGTAATCTAAACTCTGCCATATGTAATCTTGATCATCCCCTGAGTTTCTCACGACTAAATTACCTGTATCAAGAATCTGAACCATCGGATTTCTTACGCGGGTTTTCTCGGAAGATGATGATGACCAGATGAGGGAGTTTCGGCCATTGAAGAGGCACAAGCTCCCATTTCCAGAGATTTTTAGCGTTCCTGAGAGATCGTAGAGAGGAGAATCTCTGTTTGCGACCCAAACAACGGTCTGGAGAGAGACTTTCTTGTACCAAATTCCGAGATAACGGTTTCTTGATCCTCCCGGAGAGAAAAAACCGAGCTCAAAGCTCTCACCTTTTGAAACGATGGTGTCTCCATCTTTTAGAGTCTGGTTTGCTGTGATAATATATGTTGCTTGTGTGACAAGAAACGTCGAAAACAGAGAGATGAGAAGCAGAGGGAGCACATTAGTGGCTTCCATGGCGGGCTGTGTGAAACCGGAGAGAGTTGGAAACGACGTTGCTATATAAACAAATGGTGATAATCTGATTTTACTTCTTTAATCATTGGAATCAGATAGATAATTGTTTAATAAGTATGGTTCGATGGAATATAATTTTATCGATTGTTAATGAGAGATATGGAAGAGAAGTTGCAATGAGTAGCTGTGCAATATCTTGCGTCGTGTTATTATTTGCTCTTAATGTCAACCACAACGTGCCCAGAAATTATTTGTATTTATATTATACACTATAGGACAAAGGATGGAATGATTCAATGAAGTTGCAAGTTAGTTTTCGTCTGGAACTAAATAATGTAATTTAACAATGGAGAAACCATATAAACAATCCTTTTTGAAGACAGAAAACAGGAAATTATAGCATTTTTATGTTGCTGATTCAGCCTGTGGGCCGGCCCACGAATAACTGTTAGTGAGGTTTATGTACTCTAAAGGAAGTAATAAACGAGCTACATAGATTAAAGAAGAAATGGAGAGAGGCCCAATATATAACATTTACAATTTCGTATAAGAAAAAAAGAAAATAATTCCAATGGCCCCAAAAAATTTCAACTATTTCATTAGCCAAATAAATATATATAGATGAACGTTGATTTCATTAGGCAATCCATTTTCTCTAGTATGCTGTATTTTATTTTATTTTAAATTTATAACGTTGAAGCGGTAAGAAAAGTGCTTTTAGAACTAAACAATTTTGAGAACTTAACGAATATAAATGTGATTCAACAGATTAAAAGTTTTAGTGGCAATATAATTTAACTCTGTTTTGGGGTTGAATGGTTTTGCTTTAAATTGAAGTCGTACAAAATGCAGCTTGTTAAAGTTCGTGGGATGTGCTTTACAAAAGATATATATAAGAGGTTTTTTAATAAGAGCATACATGGTTTGTCACCATTTAGAAGACAAGTCAATTAACGAGGCAAACGTAAGACCTAAGATATCAATAGTCAGGAAGCATGGTTCAGTGTTCATTCTTTGAACTTGACTCATTTTTAAATGTAAAAAGCATTATTGCAGTGCGAATTTCGGTTAAATGAATATGTATAATCATGTAATAATGACGATGGTTATCCGATAAGCGCAAGATTTGGTTGGATTATATAAAATTTAAAATACATGCAATAGAGAACGAGCAGACCAATTAAGTAGAATATTCTGTCTTGCATGTAGTTTTCCATCACGATGTCTTTGAACAAGGGACACCAACATTTGATTTAATCAAACACCATGCATAGAGAAACGTCAAATACAAGGATATAATAAATGTTCAAACGTTTATTTTTGGTTTGTTTGAAGTTGCAACTTGCAAGTCATATATTTCTTTATATCGTATCAAATTCACGATTCGTTTCGGTATTTGACTATACGAATAAGATTTAGTTACTTATATATATATATATATATTTAAAAAATTTAGTTATAAATGATCGAAAAAAAGTCTAGCAACTCAAAGAATTACACATATCATAATAAAATTGAATGTGTATTACTAGAATAAGTTGAATGTGCTTTCAAAAATAAAAATATTTGAGATAAACAAAATTTTGTTTCAATCATGATCAGGATCTTCATAATATTTCAAATCCACGAGTCCGAATGTAGTAAGTAAATTATTAAAGAGCTAAAACTAATTCCACATTTCGTGAACTTTTGACCAAAATAAATGAGTAACTACACCAATTAAAATCAATAAAAATCTGAAGTGACTAGCCGAGGATAGTGGTGGAAACTTCCATAAATAATAAAAAAAAACTAACAACAACTCCCTTTTTCTCAATATAAAATCAGCGGACGATTTTACCCTCCATCCCTCGCCGTTTTCACACTATGCACTTTCCGTGTCCCTCAGCGAATTGACGGTTTTACCCCTTAAGCGAGCTTCCGAGAAGAAACCACAGAAACAACAATTTGGGATTATTCGCAATTTCCCAGACACGGACCTTCCCCCGTTATCTTAGCTGGCTTCCATGGATGTTCCTTCTCAGAAATCTCAAATTCTCCTCCTTTATAATTCATTTCACTCCTCATTATCGTCCTCAAACCAATAACAGCAAATAAACAAAGAAACCTTCCTAAATCAGAACCCCAGTTTCTCAGACTTTTAACAAACAAACAAACATCATCACCTCTAATGGCGTCTCCAAAGTCACCAACCAGACCGACCCAACAAAACCCACAACCCAATTTCCACGATTTCCTTCCTGCGATGGCCGGAAACCTAGGCGGCGAAGGTCTGATCGGTGAGCTCTGCAACGGATTCGAGCTGCTGATGGACAGAGAGAAAGGTGTCATTACTTTCGAGAGTCTTCGCCGTAACGCCGCGGCGGTGCTGGGACTCGGAGATTTGACTGATGAAGACGTTCGGTGTATGATTAACGAAGGGGATTTTGACTGTGACGGTGCGTTGAACCAGATGGAGTTTTGTGTATTGATGTTTAGGCTAAGCCCTGATTTGATGGAGGCGTCGCGGTGTCTTGTCACGGAGGCGATTGAGGAAGAGTTCGGCCATTGACACCGGAGAGAATTGGGATATTCTCCTTTTATTTTATTCCATTCATTTGTTACTTTACCTCAATTTTCCATTAATGTTACCCATTCACATAATTCTTTCAATCATACGTGATACTACAATTAACGATTTAGTTTATATTGATCAGATGTTTTTTGAACATAAATTAAGAAAATAAGCACGACCAAAAAATTGTCTATCAAATCACTACAATCATGCTTAGCAGTGTGATGTCGTGATTCTAATGCTTAATCATCCATGAATAATTCATAATTGCTTATGTTAAGGAGCAATCCAGTCTATATATATTACAATTAAGGTGGTTTCTAGGAATAAAAATAAGTTAAGGGGCAGAAATTGAAGTTAGTCAGTTTTTGGGTGCGTTGACTTAAAATTCTCCAATAGGCTAATAACAATTTGGACCTACATTTTCTGCGAAAATCAAATTAGAGAAAGCTTTCAGAAGATCGAGCGCACTTCTTCAATGGCGACCAAAGTTTACATCGTGTATGTGAAAAATGTCATTCTCTCTCATAGTATTTTTTTGGTTAATTGAAGTGACTCGATTTGATCTTCGCTTATTCGTATGATTTTTCATAGTGAATCGAAGATTCTCTGTCTCGAACGATTTGTTGACTGGTCTTTGCTTTCGCGACAGTTCTCATTGGTTGATGTTAAGTTGCAATTTAGAAATCATGGGTCTGTTAAGTTACTATTGTGATGTATTGGGATGAGACAAATTGTAATTTATGATGGATTTGATGTGCGGAGATGCAGTGAGTGGTGCATTGACAATTTGGTGAGTGTAACAGGTACTACTCAATGTACGGACATGTGGAGAAATTAGCACAAGAGATAAGGAAAGGTGCTGCTTCTGTTGATGGTGTTGAAGCCAGACTCTGGCAGGTCAGTGCTTGCCTTGCTCCCTGCTTACTGCTGTTTATGAGCTCCCTCATTCTTTAGTCAATCTCATGAGCACATTTGATTCTTGGTTACAACTGACTATACATCTTTGAAAATGTACGAGTTTAAGGTTAAAAATTAGTGCTTGTATGTATCTGAAAGAAAAGGGGATTACATTTCTAGATTTTTGGTTTACAGGAATGATCTTTTAGCTGCCACTACTCTTAGGCTAGTTATTCAACACTATTTGACTGATGATGACTACTTACTTCGCTATGCCTGTTTTCGGAACCAATGAGCTACATTAAATTTAACCTCCATTGTCTCCTTGGCATACCCTATTGTCTTTCTCTGCTTTGAACAATGTGTGCTTCATTAAGTTTATCTTTCCAAGAAGAAAATATTTGCTTGACTCTCTATTCTCCGAAAGAAAGAAGAAGACACTCTGAATTTTGATTTACTGATACTAGTGTAGCTGCCAACATTCTTGACATCGCTCTCTCGAGCTCCTTTATCTCTGACTAGTGCGTAATTTTACCATAAGCTCTGCTTTGAATGCCTCTATAATGTGTTTTCCCCTAGTTGGTTTACAAAAGGTTAGGTTCCTTGATTCTGCATATTTTCTGTTGTCAGTGTTATCTTTGAATATGTACAATCTTTAGAGAATCATTGGGAACACTGAAGCATCGAGCTAGTGTTTGTTCTTGACAGGTACCGGAGACGCTTCAAGAAGATGTGCTCTCTAAAATGAGTGCACCACCAAAGAGTGATGCTCCTATTATCACCCCAAACGAGCTCGCTGAGGCTGATGGATTTGTCTTCGGCTTCCCAACAAGGTTTGGTATGATGGCTGCTCAGTTCAAGGCATTCTTGGATGCAACCGGCGGCCTTTGGAGGACTCAGCAACTCGCTGGTAAGCCAGCCGGAATCTTCTATAGCACAGGGTCTCAAGGTGGTGGTCAAGAAACCACTGCGTAAGTTTCTTTTTGCAATCCTAACAGCATTCATCAAAGAGGCCACTTGCTATATTGTTGATAAAACGGGTTTCCTGTGTAGATTAACTGCCATTACTCAGCTGGTTCATCACGGGATGATATTTGTCCCTATTGGGTACACATTTGGTGCCGGTATGTTTGAGATGGAGAAGGTAAAAGGTGGGAGCCCATATGGGGCGGGAACATTTGCCGGAGGCGGGTCGAGACAGCCAACGGAATTGGAGCTGGAGCAAGCATTCCACCAAGGGAAGTACATCGCCGCAATAGCTAAGAAGCTCAAGGGACCTGCTGCTGCTTAGAGTTGTCTCAAAAAGATAATATTTTGATTCTTTGTTGGTAGGTTTGGCATTTTGCGATTTGTTCGTTTTGGAATTATCTAACACTGAATGAGTTACTTAAGCTCACAGCAATAAGCCAATAACACACCATTGCCTTGATTTGTAACTTGTCCCACTACTGACTTGTTTGAAAGGAAACTCACATGTATCAATAGCAAACAGAACTCGTACTCGGTTTAGTGAAAACGTTGTTCTCGGTTCTCTTTGACATAAGATTCTCGGCTACTGCTTTTTACCCAAGTGAGTGAGTATCTTTCGAGTATTCTTGGGGTTATTGGCTTATTGCGATCGTTCACTTTTTTTTTCCTCGACTCTCAGTTATTATTATTTCTATGGTAGTTTTAAAATGGCCCACTAAAGGCCCATTAATTGAAAAGATCAGTCCAATAAATTCATATCAGAGTAGATTGATCCAAAACAGGACTAAATCGGACATGGTTCTAAGAAGCAATGAGATCCGATTATGAAATCTCTTGGATACGACTTCAATGTCTAAAAGGTTGTTCACGGTGACAAGTACATTATCGGCTCGGCTGAACCACATTTTAAAAATGTCGGAGTTCCCCCAGTATTTTACCCTATACTTGACAAGTACTAAGTACACTATCGGCTGCTTAGAGTTGTCTCAAAAGATAAAACTTAGTATGTATCAAAATTCAAAACTAAGTACACTATCGTTTTAAAGTTTACATTATGAGAATTTTAATATATCTTTTGAACTGATTATATGATATAGTTTTAAGCTTTAGCATCGATCGTGAATTTTCATATCGTTAGGGTTTAAACCATCATGCCTTTAATCTATGAGGTTATCTAGAGGGTTAAGCGCATTTATAGTATTGTTAATAAACAACTTTAGCTACTGCATATTATTACTAGACTAAAAGATTAAAGTATTTTTTTTGGATTGGTCATATATATGAGATATATAGAAAGAAATGGAGGGGACCAAACTAATCTTATAACTTAAACTAGTCGAACATGAGGGATCAAATTGGTTTATTCGATTTGAAGAACGACTTAGAGATATAATTTGGTCTGATAAATCCAAGACATATAAAACAAAATAATTGAAACTTAAAGAGGGTTACTTAATTTGGCCAAATATTATAACATATCCAAAATATCCATGAAAGTAAATTAAGTAATGCCAAAGAAAAAGGGAATATAAATCCAAAAATAAACTAGCCCTGATTTTAATAATAATAAAGTCTCCCATAATAATTACATTGTTCTATGAAAGAGTGACAAAACTATGTTGGGTATAAAGTTGTTGCATGTGCAAGACCCGGGAATAAGTATTATTCCCTTAAGTTGACAAATCAATTTTTAGGACAAAACGGAAAGTCCAAATGATCGTATCCTAAAGCAATTGAACTCATTAAATCGATCTAAAAAAAAAATGAACTCATTGCTTCAAGAAAACTCATGTGGGTCATATAATAGAAAGAATTGATTAGTTAATTAAATAGTGTCATAAAACCATAGTAATTACTAATTACTACCAGCCCACTGGTTAACGTAACTTTTTTTCTTTAATCATCATAGTTCATGTAAGTAGGCATATCAAAATATGTAAACAAATTTCATGTGGTTGGTCGTGGACTAACAACTTGGTTCGAAAAAATAAGGACATAAAAGAAAGATAATATGATGGCTTTTGGAAAACGATGGGCATGAGACATAAAAACATTGCATAGCGCATTATGCGAGTATGCATGTATATTTTAATGCCACAATTTTAAACAATCCATGATGAACATGTTTAGTTATAGTTTTATTATTCTTATAAGCAATATTGTAATCATCGTGTCATTGTCCCAATGTAGCAACAAAAATCATTAACATGGGCATGTTTACTGTTTCATTATTAAACTCTTAAATATACAATATACTATCATTTTTGTCATTCCAAGACGTCTAAATCCGTGTTTGTCTTCTACAAGTGATTTAAAGTTGAGTGAAAGAAAACTAGAATTGCAGAAGTTTATCTGACATTGTCGTTTTACTTCAACAGTAAAAATGGGCCACAATCTCTGGTCAATACGGCCCACTATGTAAGCCCGAAAGAAGACCAAAGCTATGTCTACCACACGTGCGGGTATTTTACGGGACCCGGTCAAAAGTCAACTCTTCATCACACGTGTCCGTGTCTTTGAGCGATATGTCCCAATTGCAAGTTTGCAACCCAAAATCCTACACCGACTTGATTTCTGCGCCATCTCAAGTTTTTTCCTAGGCTTCGAATGGTGGGTGCGGTTGGGGCGGACAAAATCATTTGCGGATTGTACCGCTTTTAATTTACTATTCGTGAATTGTAAACCGTAGTGATGTGGATCAAAAAAAATAAAAGAAAACCGCTGCGGACCAACTGCGGACCACTTTTACATACAAATAAACTTGGACCGCAGCGGTTCGTTGTCTATCCTAAAAATGAAGCGGTCTAATCCGCCAGCAATTTAGTCCGCCTTTGATTATTAGAAACCTATGTTATAATTTAAGACAGTGTCACGTGAAGGGCCGTGTGTTCAAAATTGTTCATCGGCTCTGGTGGGTCACAGTCAACGCAAGCTTGCAGACACTTGTTGCAATCTGAGAGGGTTGTTACGGAGAAAACTGTATTTGCGTCCCCACAGACAGTAGCAGTGAACCGGTCGGTTCTGAGCGGGTTTGTTGGTTTGTCTGTTTCTGTTTTAGAGTCTCCTGCCTGAACTTCTTCTTCTCTACAGTTTTATTTTCCTCGAGCCCATTGTTGTTTTTTCCCTGTCCCAAGTAAATACTATACACTGTTATGTCGGTATCAAAACGCATACTATTTGAGTAAAGATCAAGAGTGGGATTCACAAGTCCGGTAAAAAACAATTATTAAAAATATCTACACTTTTGTTTGTAATTTGTTGTACATTAAGAAATAAGAATCTTAAAATTATATGTGAATCCTAATTAAATTTTTTAATGATTCTGTTAATTAAAGCCGACTTTACACTTTGAGCTCTCAAATTTAGAATCTTTTCATGAAGGAAAATATCAAGATGTACTTGTGTAATAACAAAGATCAAAACAAAGATCGAGTTGTATAACAACCTACTTTTTTCTGTAACAAAATTCAGTTAAATCTCAGACGATCTTTGTTTCTAATTATCAATCACACATAAGAATGGGTAGTGATATGGGACAAGACAACCTTATCTTTAACGTCAGTGGCGCAGTAGTGCTCAAGTACAGTTTATCATTATTGCAGACATTTAACGGTAAATTCTAAAATTTGTCTACATAGAAAAACATATTATATACTTATATAATATAGTACGATGCACTTGTACAATATTGTTCGATTTTGGGTCTCTATTCAGTAAAACGTCAGACGTTTTCCTTTTTTCTTGTAAAGGTGTTAAAACCTCCGAACATTGTCTTATCTTTTTTTTTTTTTTTTTTTTTTTTTAATTATAAAATTTTGGTNTATAAAATATTGGTTTTCTTCTTCTAACATACTTTATCGTCTTAGCAAATTGCAATTTCACGTTGCTTGTAAAGGATAAAAGGTCCAAACAATTAAGCACTAAAATATAGAAAATTTAGAGGCTCGAGAAAGTGATGGGGAGAAACAGAGAGTTGGTTGGAGAAAACATGATTTGCCTTTTGTACAACTGGTTTTCAAATCCAGAGGGACTATGCATATTAAAAGCATACCAAAAAAAAAAAAAAAAACTAAAAAATTAAACTAGAATTAAGATTAGAGAAGACATCATATGCAAGTCCCAAACCTTCTCGCTCAAACAGAGTCTCTTCACGTTCCACATTCCATCTTAGTTACTTCCCCACTGTTTGTGACCAGGGACCCACTTAGGACACTTAGGGCTGAAGTAACTATCAACAACCCTTGAGTTCAATAGCTCGATGATCGGGGCAAACTTCACACATCTCGGTGTCTTATACTGATTAATCGATGCTCCCAAGCTGATAGCGTAATCCATGAGCTTATCAAATGTCCCTGGCTCAACAATCTTGATCTCAAGCGGGCCTATGGACTTGTCACTAACCCTTCCTTGTCTGTAAACAGTGTTGAGTGACTCTTCTACGGTTAAGCAGCAATCTTCAAAGACCGAAGGAGGGATCGGTGTCTTTCCATCCAAACATAGCTCCCAAAACAGGACATAATGGCCAGGGATAGAGCTTGTGTCCGCATAGCTTGTGTACTCAGAGAGTGATGCATCGAATGGGACAAGGTGTGTCACTGCGTTCTTAACCGCGTTCTGGAGCTCAACCTCGTCAGTCTTGTCGGAATCTATGCTCAAGACCACATTCTTGCGACATATGAAACTGAATTGAGGGGCTTTGTTCTTGAACCCAGTCACTCTTAACAAATCACCAACTCTGTATCTGCAAAGCCCTGCAACAAATTCACAAAACATTAGATCAGACCCTTAAATTTTTTACAATAAATCAATAAAAGGTTGTCGTTTTGAATTCTCTCTTACCGGCATAAGTGGTGACAACAAGCTCGTACTCCTGACCAAGCTTGACATCAACTAGATCAACCAGCTCTTGTTGCTCTTTCTCGGTGAGAGCTTTAGGAAGGTTGATGGAGTTTGTAACACCGTTGTTTCTATGAACAGGCAAGAACTCGAAATAAGCCATGGTTGGTATGAGCGTGTAAGAGACCTCGCTGGGTTTGCAGAGTGGCCTTAGGTTCACACCGAAGTAACACTCGGAAGAAGCATACATTGTGCAGACAAGAGGCAAGCCATTACTGTAGTAATCTAAAGTTGGAATGTATTGAGACATTGTCCCGGTGACAATCACATCCACATACTTTGTGTTAGGCCAAAGCCTAGTGATAATCCCTTGCCAAGACGACTTCTTGCACTCGAATTCCACGAAATCAGCAAGCTTTGGGCTCGGTTTAAGGATCTTGGCCACCGCCTCGCGCACTGAAGGATCGGTAATCAGGGAACTTAGAGTACCGGTTCTGATGTCACGGACCAACTCGGTCCAGTGTTTCTCAAGAAACTTGATGGCTCTGATGAATCCAGAGGCGAAGACAGCGCCGACTCGAAGAACCTCCTGGTGTTGACATAAGCCACAGAGCATCTGAGAATACATGCTCTGGTAAGAGTCAGGGCAAAGGATGGTCTCGTTGGGGCTTGTGTAATTGGTGTAAGGGTCATAAGGTCTTTCTTTGAAATGGGAAGATTTGTAGTAACTGGTTAAGACAGGACGAGCAGGGAGGCCTCCTGGTGTCTTGGATTCGGACTTGATGAACAAGAAATACATTCCTTTGCCTTTGTCGAGACCAGGAACAAACTGGCTCATCACAGGCATCAAGAGACTGTAGAGGAGTGATCTTCTGTCTAGTTCCTCTTCGATTGTTGGCATTAGCTTCCTCTCCCCACCAGATGTTCCAGAGCTGTTGAACGAACATATGCATAAAGCCTTGTTAGGCACTTAATTGTTGAAAAAATTAATGAAAAATTTGATAAAGCTTTCATCTTTTTTATTTATTAATGGATGATTTTGGAAAATCGTGAGACCCAGAAGAAAAAAATTTAAACTTTTATAGCATCGCTGAAAAACAACTTATGTATCTTCTAATCTAAATGATCAACCAATAACTATGAAATTATGTTTTGAGTAAAAATATACTGAAAGTCTTGAAAAGGATCATGTGAGAGAAAAACAGAGCATCGAAAAAACAAAAACAGAGCATCGAGAAGAAGAAGAAGAAGAGAGAATGTTACCTGGTGAGGAACTCGGAGATGGGTTTTGAAGAGAGGATAGGTGATTTATCACCATTAGCGATCCTGTTGATCTCAGGCTGAATATCCTCGTACGTTATAACCGGCATCACGGTTTTGAAAGTCTCTCGGTCTGTGCGACCGTCGAGGTCATGTCGCCTGAGATACTCTACGTCAGCATTGCGGGTCAAGATCTCCTCCAGGACACGTCTCTGGACTTGGTCGGCGTTAGAGGTCAGTTCTTCGATTAACTGAAGCTTTTGCTTGTTTTTTTGGTCAAGCGTCAGATCGAAAACCTCTAAAGATTCGTTTTTTGGTGCCTCAGGCATGGTTTAAGAGAGAAGAAGTTTGAAAAAATGATTTTGAGATAGATAAGTTTTAGATAAGCTTATGGTTTTTGCAAGCTTTTAGTGTGTGAGGAAGAAAGAAAGAGAAGGGTCGATATATATAGAGGAGCAGCAAGAAAGGAAGGTGAAAATGTATATTGAGGAAGATGAAGGGTATAATCGTAATTTGGTAATCAGTTAATCCAGGAATTAAGTGAACGCTTACTATTCGTGCTTTTAATTGCACTAATTAATTTCGTAACAAAAAGAGGAATGTGACTTTTTTTCTCTTTCCGTAATGGTCAAAACCCGTACTGTATGGATAAAGAAGGTCTATAATAATGACTTCTCTAACTATATAATTCATACACTTTCTTGCAGTCTGGATATTTTTCTCATTTTTTAAAATACATATACCTATTACAGTTTGATATAAAACTCTACTGGGACAAAAAAATAAAAGAATATAAAACTCCATGTGACTATAACTGTTATGAAGATTTTGACAAGGCATATAATTGAGCTGACTTAGCATATAATTGTGAAGATTTTGTAATGAACGTACCACAAGTTCGTTTGCATTTCAGAAATCACTTAACATGGTTTATGGAAAAAAATTTTTACTGCAACGTTCTAATAATGAACAAATCCTCAACTGTAAAAGCAAAGGAAAATTACAACAATTTAGTTTATACAAAAGCGAAGACGCAAGTACTATAGCCGTAATTCATCTATTATCCATAATAAGTGCAGTGTATTTATTTACTATTTGTATGACAACAGATGATCTGAGACATTTGAACCAGATAATGCGGATTAATTAACTTATAACAATATTATATGAGCAAAAATATTAGGTTATATGGTTTGATGTTTAATTAAACTTTTAACATGTTTCTTGTCTGAAGTATTTGGTTCGGAATATACAAAACATATGATCATAAATGTTCAAAATACAACGTCCAAAAATATCAAATAATGTTTTATGCAACACTCAGTCTAAAGTACTCAAATCACTCATCCAAAATATAAATATCTAAACTACTCACATTACTCATCAGAATCATGTCGAGTACAAGTACTTAAATCCATAAACCATCTCAATCAGACGTCTATATATGTATTTTTTTTTTTGTTAACAGCATATATGTATATATAATGATATTAAAATAATTAAATAAGTGTCCATCCATAACAACAGGAGTGAGACGGAGGGCACGAATTTCATAACGGGGTTTTACCCGGTTGACCAGCACTACAAAACCGGCAATATCCGGTTAATCCGCAGTTATCCCGTACGAGTTGTCCCACAAATCACCGGCAACCAACTTTAACCCTTTTTAATACCCTAAGCTAACAAAAATTGAAACCATCTCTCAAAAACGGCGTTCACTGGAAACTTTTCTCGCGGTATTTTAAGATGAAGGGTCAATCAATGTTATCTCGCCGAGAAAAAGAGGTGTGTGTATATCTGAGGGGGGACCAGACAGCTGGACTCCACACTTGATAGGTTGACACGTGTACGGGATTGTTGCTGTTGTTATACTAGTTTGGTGCCTTCACGTTGTTTATTGTGAAGCGATATTTTTTTTTCTTCGGCATCGAATTGTTTTGTTCATCATCCATGTAAATCAAATGAGTAGATTTCAACATTTTTTGTTGGGTGTGAACGCTTTTTTTTGGAGATTTCAGTTTCTTTCTTTCTATTTTCTTTAAAGAAATTTAAACACATTCAACGTGAAAGTTTAGATAAGCTACCAGAATAATTAAATAGATAATTATATTAATTAAAATTTTATTCGTATTAATTGTTGTGTCTAGAACTGAAACTTATACTAATCGTGAAGATAACCATATATATGATGGGTTAGCAATTGAGACAAAGAAGAGTTTCTTTTTTTGAGATTCGATTTTTTTTTATTTTGATATAGATATTAATTAATAGTAGGTGTTCAATTCAAAAATTTAGTATTAGAATTAGATAGAAGAACCACATTGTAATGTTGAAATGTTCTGTTATGTTGTTTATATATAAACCGTCTAGAAAAGCAGGCCAAAGGAATCCAATGAGTGTATGTAACAATTACGTCTACGTAATAATGGTTTTTCAATAAAGAACGCGAATTTTCAAAATTTCAGATAATTGTCTATATAACGTATAATTGATTTGAGATTAATTGATTTGAGATTAAGCAAAATCTAATGGCTGATATATGTGTGCTGTAATCTGATATGGTTTAAAATCCGTGCCTAACCGATTAACATGCACGTAGACGTCTACATAGCGTAAGACTCTTCTTTGTATTCAGGAGTCAAATACTTTGGTACGTTGCTTGACTATATGTGTGTATATTATCCATATCTGTATTCATTGGGAAATAGCTAGAAAAAGAACACAATTGAAGCGGAAGATGAGAGAATGATCAGTGATGTCCAGTAAAAGAAAGTACTATAGAGGAGGAATAGGAAAATTGATCATAGATTAAGGCAGTAATAATGTAGAAAAAAAAGATAAAATTGTATACTCAGTTTGTACGATACATAATATTTTCTTAATAATAACACTGATATGATCATTCTTGAAAAATTGACAGTTCCTAGTTTTAATCCTATAATTCTTCGGACTGATTTTTCTTTTTTTATCGTTGGTATTCGTACTCTTAGCTTAAATACTAGCTAGTATCCTCTTTAAATATCCAACTATAAATATTGACACTTTCGTGGTCATGCATCTATTATAGTAGTTCTCTCTATTTATAATTTTAAAGAAAGTTTGTACACAGATTATCCCAACATGCCACGCGGATGTTCCCCCACCGAAAATCAGGTGAGAGCAGGTGCACTAGCTACTAAGGATGCAGATGTGTAATATTCAATGTTAAAAGAGGACGTTTTAGGAATTTCGATACTTCTAAAAGGAAAAATCCGTACTCTCACACTCTTTCACAGGTTTTGTTGTGCTAATAATATACGGAAGGTTGTGGCGTCGGCGCGCGGGAGACACCGACAGTCGTCATTAATACCTTTGATGACAGTTGACATTTAAATTATCATCTCCGGAGGGTTTTTAGCTTCTGTATTTGTGTTTACTAACGTTGTCAAATTAGTTTTCTTTCTTAAATCTTATTAACGTAAATGGCTTGTGCTCTGTTTCTAAATCTGACACAGTGATACATGCTAATGAGAAAAGGATTACGTAACCATCCACGTTTTTCTTTTCAATTATTCTTTTTATATTACGTGACCAGGTTTGTGTATGCATGGTTCTCAACTTCTCATCTTGAGTCTTGATCGTAAGAGATAGTCGTGCTCTTATCCTTAGAATCACATAATTAGTAAACTTTTTTTTTTTTTTTTGATAATCGATTAGTAAAATCATTCCTCGACATCATTCTATTTTCGCACATCCACTGAAAGCAGATTTTGGTATGTATATATATATTGAATCAGTGGTCATGCATATATTTTAGTTTTACACAGATATTTCGCATGGATGTACTCATGAAAAATACAAGTGGTCGAACTTAGCTAAAGTCATGTTGTTACAAACGTGCATGTGTTTGGTTGAATCTTGAAGATAGCTTTATGGCCTAGTATAGTATCAGGGTACAATATAGAGAGGATTTGCCTTTATTTAAGGTGACAGCAAATTATTAATAGTTCAATAAACCTGTTGTTAATATCTAAGGACGTATTTAATTATGGAAACCAATAATGTGGTCCCTAGCTTAACTTTTTCTCTTATCTATTCTTAAACCAAAAAATATATCTTAATTCTTGTTTCCTTCATGACTTCATCGTGTAATAATGCTGTCAAAGACCTACTTTGTTTACACATTATAAATTAACTTCTCCAAGAGTTTCTTAGTTCATAAATCAGGTTTAACACAGTGTATTAAATTCTATAGATTATTGTGAAAGTTAATACTATATCTTAATTCAATTCTTGACAAGCAGTGTTATCCACGAATTTTACAAAAGAGATCGACTTCCAATATTGCCTTTGTTTGTATGTATTATGTTAATTTCAATCACATTATTTTGTTATAATTCAGACCATATATTATATGAAATTTCATGAGATCCCAACCCAAAATAAAAATAAGTAGCTCGGGTATTATATGTGATTTGCAAGAAAGTACAAACAATGTTTATAGGGATTTTTATCAGAAAAAAATGTTTATAGGGATCCCATATATTTCTAAAAGTAAATCGAGATGTTTAGTGTTATGATTTTATCCTTATCTTGTGACTATTTGAGAGGTAACTATTAAAGTAAAACCCACTAAAATAGGGCAAAAGCTCTTGAGATTGAAAGAAGCATTGACAATTTGAGTTTCATGTCTTCGGTTGTCTTCATTACTCCATTATTCATGTCTTTCTTCCTATTTACTAATTTGGAAAACAGAAAATTTCTTTAGAGGTATAATAATGAATGCATTCTCACACAATATAATTGGTCTGTATGTCTTTATCTATCAATTGGTTTCATCATATCCATTTGAATGAAGTGAGTTAATTAGTTTAATATGTCAACAAACGATAAAAGGTTGAACGTTTTGGCTGAAGTAACGTCCCTAACAACAATCTGTAGCATAATTGTTTTTCTTTTTTCATTTTTTTTTTTTCATATACAAGTCGTTATCCGTTCCATAATATTGAATAGGTAATTTTACTTAATTATTGGCGTACGTTGCCTAGTGTAATTATCCTAATAAGTATCACTAATCTTACTGTTAATTAATGTATGTACTAGGTCTTAACCCGCGGTACACCGCGGGACAAACATTA
>OVAQ01000646.1:0-27454 GCA_900406345.1 Erysimum cheiri
GTGTTGGCGTATAGTTCGTGTAGCTGGCAATCATTTTTCCGTTGATATTGTATCTAGTGATTATAATTAGCTGTAACAAACCAAAACATCATTGATTGCCTTGACTGTAATATCTAGATTTCTTAGTTGAAAACATAAAGACTAATAAACCAACATAAATTTAATGTTTTCTTACCTAAAAACATTACTTAAAGACTTATTACTTAATACACTTTTTGTTGGTGCAAAATTACTTAATACACAAGAGAACAAAATTAGACAAAAATCTCATAATTTATATGAAAACTGAAAACTTAGTATATAACTTTATAAAATTTGTAATATTTCTTTCTTTCAATATCATTTTTAAAATAATATAAGATACTTTATAAAGTATTAATAATACTAATAAAATAAATAAATAAATAAATAAATAGAAAACTATTACTAAAATAACTAAAACCGTTCTCAAAAATAATAATTATAATTAAAATTTATTTTTTCGAGAAATAAATTCAAGAAAAAATTTATCCAATATATCAATAACTCTGCGTAATTTTCGCATGTTTGAGTTTGTGAAAAAAAAAAAGAGGCACAAGTTTGACAAAGAAAAAAATGAACGAGAAAGCTTCGAGAATTTTTTATGAAGCTTCAGAGCTAATTTCTCCGTGAAATTTTCTCGTCGACTTTTCTCGGAAAGAAAAGAAAAAAAGGTTGGAACTTTTTTGGTCTCTCTCTGGTCAAAATTGTGGGTTTGGTTTGAGCGCACCGACGACAATCGCATTGCGCTTTTTGTCAAATTGGATCTGGCCACAATAATCATTAGCACCAACTCTGTCCCTTTTGTGCTGTCTCGAAACGTGTATTGATCTGGTGGCATTGTTTGAAGCTATATTGAATTGGTCGTTCAGAGAAATTGCATCGAAGTCAGCTCCAAATTTCTAGATATTTCGATCAGGGTTGTTGAGTTTTTCTGTTAAAGTTTCGATCTTGATCGAAGGGTCAGCAACGGGTCTGCATTAGAACAAGCTGTTAAATCGGCAATTTGATTTAATCGTCCATTGGAGGCCTTTGATTACGCCGTTGTGTTTGATTCGTTGGAGTATTAGATGAAATGAGAAGCAATAGATATGTTTGGAATGATTCGAGGAGGAATGGGTGATCAGAATTGGACTCGTTTGGTTTTCTGGTTGATTCTGCTTTCTGGGTTCTTGGTAGTAACCTTGGAAGAGAATTCAGAAAAAGATGAGACTTTTCTTAGTCAATTCATGGCCCCATCAACAGGGCAGGTCAATGAACAAACGGTAAAGATTTTGTCTTTTGCTTTTAAAGCTTGCTTGATATTTTGCTATCCTGTTAGGGTTTAAAATGTAGAAGCTAGGAGATCCTGTAGCTTTGTAGTATACTTTTGAGGCTTGAGTTCCTAGACATAGCCTGTTTCTTGCTGAAAGCTAGGTTTTAGAGACTGAGATTGCATTTTTGGTGTTGTTTCATGTTCCTTCTAAGAAAGAACATGAAAGAGAGTTTAAGATCATTAGCTTTATAAAGTTTACGGTTTTCGAATTTGTGTAAATCATGTAATATTATTAACTCACGTTTTAATCAATGGGGGTACTATTCAGAGCATTTTGTTGCTGTCATAGCTTTCAGTTCATGCTTGTTGCTATCTTGGTTTGTTTCGTTTGTATGAAAGACAATTGTGTGAACTTGAACAAAAACTCCAGGTTTTTAGTGGGATTCATTCTCCTACAATAGTTTCAAGCCGCAGTTTCGGATTCGTTCTCCTAAAATAGTTTCAATCCGCAGTTTCGGATTCTCCATATGCAGCTACGCTATTCCTTTTTTGGTAGCTAGATTGTATAATGTAAAAGATCTTGTAGCTCTGTAGTAGACTTATCCATAGAAAGTTGCGAGTCAAAGCTTGTTTCTTGCTGAACGCGTAGGTTTTAGAGGCGTTTTTGGTTTTGATTCATATGCCCCTATAAGAATACTAAGATCATCTGAAAACGCTTATATTGTATGCTTCTTGCAAAATAGTTTGGATTTACCATTTGCGAGTCATATAGTTTGCTGTCTCTTACCTAATACTATGCTTTTCATAATTTTTGGTAACTTTTAAAGTTGTTTGTCTCTTCTCTTTTATACAATGTTTGACAGGTAGAAACATCATGGGCGCAGCGTTGTTGGCAAGATTCAGATTGTGTGAAGGAAACTGTCGCAGCATTTAATTTATGTTTTCCAGGATCAAAGAATAATAGGGAACTGTTTGGTTTGAACCATTCCCATCTGAAGCAGACTCTTCTTGATTGTATACAAGAAAAAGGAAAGTTAAATGGTCATAACCCCAAGTATCTCGAGCTCTTATCATCTATGCTTGATATTCCAAGGAGAAATCTAGCTACTAGACCTGGCTCTTCCCCTTCTCCTTCACCTTCCCCTTCCCCTCCTCCTAAGCGTAGACGGGGAGCACCTACTCGACCAAGATCCCCACCTCCGCGCGCACCTACTCAATCAAGATCCCCACCTCCGCGAAAATCATTTTTTCCACCATCAAGATCTCCCCCTCCTCCTCCTCCTGCTAAGAAAAAAGTTTCTAGAAATTCAACTTCTGCACCTGTTTCACCTGCGAAGAAAAAAGAGGATCATCAAAAAACCATCATCATTGCCGTTGTTGTAACTGCAGTTTCTACGTTTTTGTTTGCTGCATTATTCTTCTTATGCTGCACCAAGGTTTGTGGAAACGGTTCAGGTGGCAGGAAAAACGATGAACGGCCTCTTCTCAGTTTAAGCAGTAGCGATTACTCTGTTGGTAATAATATCTCCACTTTCTCACGGTACTAGTCTAACAGGAAATTTCTTGAATATATAAAGATTAAAATACTTTTTAATGTTTTCAGGTTCCTCCATCAATTATGGTGGTTCTGTGAAAGGAGAAAAGACGGGTCATCAATCTTTTAACATTTACTCAAACCAAGGAAAAATGTCATCTTTCAATGGAAGTAATTCTGACAATTCGGATTCGTTAGAAGAAAGGCTGTCACACGAAGGAATGCGTAATAATAGTATTACCAATCACGGGATTCCGCCTTTGAAGCCTCCACCTGGGAGAACAGCTTCTGTACTTTCAGGGAAGTCTCTTTCTGGAAAAGTGGAGCCTCTTCCACCGGAACCACCCAAATTTCTTAAGGTATCCTCAAAAAAGGCTTCTGCTCCTCCACCGCCAGCTCCAGCACCGCCAATGCCATCTTCTGCTGGTCCTCCACGACCGCCTCCTCCAGCTCCTCCACCTGGTTCTGGTGGGCCTAAGCCGCCACCTCCTCCTGGACCAAAAGGACCACGTCCGCCTCCACCGATGAGTCTGGGCCCAAAAGCACCCCGACCGTCTTCTGGGCCAGCAAAGGCATCAGATGATGATGATGCTCCTAAAACAAAGTTGAAGCCATTTTTCTGGGATAAAGTGCAAGCAAACCCAGAACATTCAATGGTTTGGAATGATATAAGATCAGGATCCTTTCAGTGAGTAAAGTTGTTAGAGTTTTCCCTAATATTCTATAACATACAACTTTCGCACAGTCACTGAATACAACTTATTTATGATGCTTTTCCAGGTTCAATGAAGAGATGATAGAGTCGTTATTTGGTTATGCAGCAGCAGACAAGAATAAAAACGACAAGAAGGGGTCCTCTGGACAAGTTGTTATACCTCAGTTTATTCAGATTCTTGAACCAAAGAAAGGACAAAATCTATCAATTCTTTTGCGTGCTTTGAACGCAACAACTGAAGAAGTGTGTGATGCACTTCGCGAAGGTAACCTTCTTTTTCTTCCTAGGTGGAATAAATAGATTTTGATGTCTGGCGACATTCTCCAATGTGTTTTCTAACACAATCTATGGTGAATTAGGAAATGAGCTTCCTGTAGAGTTCATTCAGACTCTGTTAAAGATGGCACCAACACCAGAAGAAGAACTAAAGCTTAGATTATACTGTGGTGAAATAGCTCAACTAGGAACCGCTGAACGATTCCTCAAAGCAGTAGTTGATATCCCTTTTGCTTTCAAGCGTCTAGATGCACTTCTTTTTATGTGTACACTCCATGAAGAAATGGCCTTTGTTAAAGAATCATTTCAGACATTGGAGGTACGTTTCCTAATCTTTAACAAAACATTGTCTGAAAAGAAAAACATATTACAGTTTCTTAGTCTTTCTCAAGAATCTTGCTTCTCCAATCTAAATGCATCTTTTTCGCTGTATATGAAAGGTTGCTTGTAAAGAACTTAAGGGAAGTCGGCTGTTCTTGAAGCTCTTAGAGGCGGTTCTTAAGACCGGAAACCGAATGAATGATGGTACATTTAGGGGTGGTGCTCAAGCTTTCAAGCTGGATACTCTTTTGAAATTAGCAGACGTCAAGGGAACTGATGGTAAAACAACGCTCCTCCATTTCGTTGTTCAAGAGATAATTAGGTCTGAAGGTGTAAGAGCTGCTCGTACTATCAGAGAGAGCCAAAGCTTCTCAAGTGTTAAAACAGAGGATCTCCTAGCCGAGGAAACCTCTAAAGAGGCGGAAGAGAATTACCGCAATCTTGGACTTCAGAAAGTTTCAGGCTTGAGCAGTGAGCTTGAACATGTGAAGAAATCTGCAAACATAGATGCTGATGGTTTAACAGGGACTGTTCTTAAAATGGGTCATGCTTTGTCGAAAGCTCGAGACTTTGTCAACTCAGAGATGAAGAGTTCAGGCGAGGAAAGTGGGTTTCGTGAAGCGCTTGAAGATTTTATTCAAAATGCTGAAGGAAGCATCATGACAGTACTCGAGGAAGAGAAGCGAATAATGGCTTTGGTGAAAAGTACGGGGGACTATTTCCATGGCAAAGCAGGAAAAGACGAAGGGTTGCGTTTGTTTGTGATTGTGCGTGATTTCTTGATAATATTAGATAAGTCCTGCAAACAAGTCAGAGAGGCACGAGGAAAACCCGTAAGGATGGCAAGAAAACAGGGTTCAACAGCCTCAGCTGCTTCTTCTGAAACTCCAAGACAACCGCCTTCAGTAGATCCTAGAGACAAGCTGTTTCCAGCTATTACAGAGAGACGGATGGATCAGTCTAGTTCAGATTCAGACTAAAGAGTACAACCTTGGGTTTTGTTACATGTTAGGACATAAATCCTCTGCGGTTTTGCTAAGAGCTTCTGATAATCTTTTTTCTGCTGGGAGTTGAATGGCACTAACTCGTAGAGATATCAGGTTTTAGTCACTGATGATCAGATGAACAATCACAAAGGAGCATTTGCACTATTTCACCTTTAGTTTTAGAAACGGGAAACACACTTATCATTTCTTCTTGTTGAATCTTGTTGGCCATAGAAGAGTAAATCCTTTTGTGTTCATTGTTGTAATATTACTATCAATTACGTTATATATTCATTTTTTTAATTGCAACCAAAGCAACCCAATTTTTAAACCCAAAATTTCTACAAGTTTCCTTTTTTAGAAAGAAGCTCAATAATCTCATTGATTTGTAAAACTAGTTTAGAAGTACACTTGTAAGAGACTCTTGTGCTCATTGACGTCAAAAGCTTTCATATATTCACACAAACTGAAATAAGATGTTCAAAACAAAAGAAACAAACAAAGCTCTAAACAACTGAAAGAACACAAACAAAGCCCTAAACAAAGAGAATATGTGTTCATCTTCTAGCTAGTTATTATTTATTCGATCTGAAGCCAAAACATAAGAAGAAGAGTCAGAGAGACGTGTTCTATATCTTGTTGGTTAAGACCTAATCTTCTTGAGGCTTTGAGGGTCCAGACTTCTTGGGGAGAAGGAGATTGTGGATGTTAGGCATCACTCCTCCATTAGCAATAGTCACATCTCCAAGAAGCTTACTTAGCTCCTCATCGTTTCTAACAGCGAGCTGAATGTGACGAGGAACAATACGCGTCTTCTTGTTATCTCTTGCTGCGTTTCCAGCGAGTTCAAGAACCTGTAGAGATTCAACACACAAGATGTTTCAGTTTCAACCACAAGCTAAGAAATTCAGACGCACCCAATTCATGAAAAGCCTCAATGATCAAACTACCCAAATTGAAAACTTTAACAAATCAAATTAGTTTCCAGATTAGGTCGAATTTAGAATCTAGAAGATACGAACCAAAGATTTAAACCAAATTGAGAAATAGATTGAAATTTCTAAGTTACCAATTACAGAAAATTTGACAATTTAAGTAAAATTCCACAATTTCGCATGTCATATTCAGAAAATTCAAGAACCCTAGAATTCGCTTATGGATCGGGAAGAAAATTCAATCACGCCAAAACAGAGACAGACCCAATTAAATCGGTAACAGAATGAGAAAGAGAGGAAAGACGATAAATTTACCTCGGCGGCCAAATACTCGAGAACGGCGGCGAGATAAACCGGAGCACCAGCACCAACACGTTCGGCGTATTTACCGGCTTTCAAGAATCGAGCGATACGACCCACCGGAAATTGAAGCCCAGCCTTACTACTCCGAGATGTGGCTTTCTTCGCCGCACCAGATCCGAGAGTTTTTCCACGACCAGCCATTTTCAACAACAACAACAACCCAAAGAGCTTTTCTAGCGGAAAATTTTCTGGCAGACAAAAAAAGGAACGAAAAGATCGAAAATTTTCTTGACGAATTAACGGAGAGAATCCAAATGTTTATATATGTTGGAGAATTCAGTTATTAACCAATAAGAATAGAGTACGCAGATCGAAGATTATTAACCGTTGATTATAATTAAATGAATGGCTACGATCTGTAAGTTTTACTCCCACCGCTTTGACTTTATGATGGTTTCTTTTGGACGAGGGAATTTCCAAAATTTTCACGTTAAAAATTTCAGTTTATTCTCTTGGATAATATATCATGGGCTAGATAAATCGAATTAGTTTTATGGGCCGAATATGGGTCTACAGTATGATTTTGCGAGATATTAAACCCAACTCTAGGCCCAGGAGAATCTCATAATCGTGGGAAAGGGTTTTTTTTTTTTTTTTTCCTAATAAAATATCGTAAGAAATGTACTTTAAAAAAATGAATGATAAATATCCAACAAATAATATCACATTTGTGATATATCAATGATGTAAGTACACACCTAGTAATTTTAATGTGTTATTTTTATGAAATATTTCGAACTTTTGTTGTACACACATCACCATTGTGACATTTGATGACGATATTGCTGTGATGAACTACTAATCATATAAAAAAAACGTGGAATTACTAAAAAAGTGACTCTAAGAAAATGTCAAAGTAAGAAAAGTAAAATATAAAAAGAAGAAGTTTCATAATAAATTTTGTTCACCAATTCAATTTTGATAATTCTAGATCCAAGTCATATACGCGATATTGAGATATCATAGCTAGATTGGGGCAGACCAGTCAATGTGGTGTGGTCGAAATGATGGTCCTGTTGGATTTAGGTTTAGGGCAACACTGGGAAACCCAGAAGGACATATCTATCTATATGCTTCAAAATTCAATTTCTAATTTAATGTCTTCGGTTTGAATTCAATAAGGCTATAACGACACCCACACCTACTTCATTTATCTACCCTTTGCGATATCTACAAAGAATATTAAATGCACTTTGAAAGTTTCACACAAATTAAAATAACTTCAGATTAAAAAGTAGTATCCTTAACAAACTGTTATTGTCATCCATTGCTCCATGTTTCAAGACATTATGATGTAAATACTAAATACTAGTGTTACTGTATAACAGAGGGAATGTAAAATATGATTGTTATATGTAATCGTTGCGGTTTTAGTTTAGTCTAAAACACACAAATCTTATATTTTGTCCTCCGCTCGCAAGAACTGATAGACTTGTTTAGACTGATATAGATTTTGATGTTTTGTAAACTTTTGAAGTATAAATGTATAACTATATGTTATTTATTACTGTTACATCGTGTTAATAAGAAGTTTTCTTAAAGATGTGTGAAAATATGATGAACAATATGTATAATTAAGAATATTTCTGAACTTCACGTATTCTTCAAATGTAATGTATACAGTATTGATTAGTGTATATTGATTACTATGTTCCAAGAAATGTCAGAATCAGAATGCTTCATTTGCTCTTCGGGGCTTTTAATAGTGAACTGACAGATGCAGCGGAAAGAAGGGAGTAACTTAAAATGAAATCAATGTTCCTATTAATTAGTCATTCTCATTTAATTGTCACTGTAACAACAGTTAACAGTTTGTCATCACTTGGATTAACTTATCTATGAATAGTGAGTGAATACATAGTTTTAGCCCGACTAGGTTTCGGACTCTGCAGCCATCACTTGGATTAACTTAACTACTGTATGAGGCATAGTCCATATATGATCAACTCGGCCAATGTTGGAATGGATTTAGATTCGTCAAATATGACCACTTTATTAATCCTAGAAATACAGAAATAGAGAATTTAAATCCTACGGATTAGACCACAGGTTTGACGAATCTCACAGTTAAATGGTTCAAGAAATACAGAATTTATTGTGAATAAATACTTAGTCCAGACAGGTGAACCTGCCCACGCACAATCTCATTGATTGACGATCGTATTTACTGTGTTCAAATGGTGTAAGAAATAGTAGTTAAAAGGAAATTCCATAATTTTGGAACTATGATATGAATTCAAGATTCTCAAACAGATAGTGAATGTATCTTTTTGAACCAAATAAATTTATTGTGAGTTAATTACGATTAAAGTTAAAACTTCAAAGGTTATGAATACTAAATCTTTTCATTGATGCAAGTTCATGAAATTTAGCTTCGTTTTTCCTTGTTAACATGCATCAAATCAAAAAGGTATCACTGAAAGATTCAATATCCATGTTAAGATTCGCAAAACAGTAAATGAAAGAAACATTCTCTAGCTCGTGTTATTACATCGGTGAGTTGAGGCACTATAGACCTTCATTAGATTCATATGCACGTACATGCCATCTGAGTAAAGAAAAAAACAAAAACACTTTTGTTTTATTACCTCTTAGAATTACTTCTTTTTAATATCATCTCATTTAATAATTCAACTCTGTATATCTATCTACACAAGACAAATTCACTTACCTATTTCGCTATCTTCTCTTTATTATTATTGTCATTTTTATTATAGTTGTATCACTTCCAATAAAATCCTAAAAATCTCAGAAGAAGATAGAGAGAGAGATATACACAAGAACAATGGAAGATTCAAGCAGAAAAAGCCAAAAGAAGAAGAAGAACAAAACCAAGAACGTCAACAAGAACACAATCCCAACTGTTTGGTTCTCACTCAAGAAATCTCTCCACTGTAAATCCGAACTATCTGATGTCCACGACCCTAAATCCACAACTAAACACCTCTCCACAATCTCCACCAAGAAAATCTCCACCGGAGGCGCCGCCGTATGCGGTGGTGGCTTATCAGGATGTTCAAGATCAATAGCAAATCTCAAAGACGTGATCCATGGAAGCAAAAGACATTTTGAGAAACCACCAATAAGTAGTCCTCGTTCTATTGGAAGCAATGAGTTTCTCAATCCCATTACTCATGAAGTTATTCTCAGTAACTCAACTTGTGAGCTTAAGATCACTGGTGTCGGAGACATGGCTTCACCGGCCGCAGCAGCAGATTCCGGCGGTGGAGGAGGAGGAAATGGACGGTCTACGACTTATGTGGGGATGTTAAGACCAGGAACACCGATGCATTATCTGAATCGTTCAGCTTCTTACAGGAGCCAAACGAGAAAGGGATCTTTTGCCTTGCCGGAGAGAGATAGAGGAGGAGGTAAAGGAGGAGGAGGAGGAGAAGGATTAGGGTTTCATTCAAACAGGAGAGTTTCATTGGAGATGAACAGAGAATCAGCCATTAATGGAGGCAATTCCTCTGTTTCTTGTCATAAATGTGGTGAACAGTTCAATAAACTTGAAGCTGCTGAAGCTCATCATCTCTCTAAACACGCCGGTAAATATTTCAAATTTGAAGTGTTTTTCACTGTTTCATAATTGAAATTATGCAATTTGGGTTTCAAAATAACAAAAAGTTTTCAGCTTTATGAAGAATAAAAAATTCCCCCAAATTTTGAATTTCATCAAATGATGCAATTAGGTTATAAAAATCTCAACTTTATCAAAATTGAATGGCAAAAGTGTTCAAATTTAGCCAAATTAGGTTAAAAGTTTCTTAATTTTATATCATTTTCGTCCAAATTGCAGTAACAGAGCTCGTAGAAGGTGATTCATCAAGAAAAATAGTGGAGATAATCTGTAGAACAAGCTGGTTAAAATCAGAGAACCAATGTGGAAGAATCGATCGAGTTTTAAAAGTACACAATATGCAGAAGACATTAGCTCGATTCGAAGAATACAGAGAGACAGTTAAAATCAGAGCAAGCAAACTCCAGAAGAAGCATCCGAGATGTCTCGCTGATGGGAACGAGCTACTTAGGTTCCACGGAACCACAGTGGCTTGTGGTTTAGGTATAAATGGGTCAACGAGTCTATGCACGGCGGAGAAATGTTGTGTTTGTCGGATTATAAGAAACGGGTTCTCGTCGAAACGGGAGAAGAATAATGGGATTGGTGTTTTCACGGCGTCGACTAGTGGGAGAGCGTTTGAGTCGATTTTGGTTAACGGTGGAGATCAGAGTGGTGATACTGATCGGACGGTTAGGAAAGTGTTGATTGTGTGTAGGGTTATTGCCGGAAGAGTTCATCGGCCGGTGGAGAATGTGGAGGAGATGAATGGGTTGATGAGTGGGTTTGATTCTTTGGCTGGTAAAGTTGGTTTGTATACAAATGTGGAGGAGCTTTATTTGCTTAATCCTAGAGCTTTGCTTCCTTGCTTTGTGGTCATTTGCAAATCCTAAAAATTTAGAAGTTTTTTTTTATCCTAAAAATTGTTGTTTTTTTGTTGATAAATTTGTGTATCCTATAATGAGAATTGAAATCAAGAGAATTTGGAATCTAGTATTTTTTTTTTTTTTTTTNGTTTCGAATTTTAAATTTTGAAATTTGTATTTGACCTCGGTAACTCGTTAAATGGTGTAATGAATCCATTTATTTGTAAAGTTGTCAATTTGTTGCAGCACTAACAAATGTGTTTTTTTTTACAAGCCCACGGTTTGATAAGTTTCGCAATAAGAATCTGTCTCTCTAATAGTGAATTTAGGATTTTGAAATTGAAATATTTTTGCGAAGTTTATAAGTTCTGAGTTTTTTAACCATCCTACCTAGGTTTTAACAGCAAGAAAACTATCTTCCCTAGAGAGACAAAAAATTATACTATTGTTCTATTATGTTTTAGATTAAATTTGTATTTTAGCGTATTAAATTGATGTGAAAATCAATGGTTACGATAGATGTCGAAGTGTGTCAGAGTGAGATTTTAGTTTCACGGGTGGTCTGTTGGTAAAAGTGCTACCAACTGCCAAATTTCATCCAGTAATAAAAAAAAGTATTGAAAAAGAAATAACAAGAGAATTTTGAGAGAACCTTTTCAAAATTTTGGGACATGAATATTTGGTTGGAAAATGTTCAATATGAAATAAATAATGTTGTTTTACTGTTTTGATATCTCTATACTTCTTACCTTACGTGTCTTTAACACATTACTAATAATATCTGATATAGTACAATAACAAATACGACCATGAATCAAGTAGTCGTGGTCTAGTGGTTTCCACTTGATGAGGAGTCGACATGTTGGTCCAGGCTAGGGATCAATTCCCCTCAAACGCGAAATTGCTAATCATTTCCATTTGGTCAGGGGCTTTCACCTGGTTTTCCCCGGACTCTGGGGGATTAAAGGCTTCGGTCCCGAACCTCCGGTCCCGAACCTCCTGATTATAAAAAAAAAAAAAAAAAAAAAAAAAAAAAAATACGACCATGAAATATATATAGGTGGTTTGTGTTACTGTCAGTACTACTGCTGGGGTTATATATAACTTTAAATTCATATGTTCTAAATAAGTTCCATAGATTACTAACGAAATAAACTTTTTTCAAAATTCACAATATACCTTTTTCATAATTAGCCTATACAACTTTTAAGATATGCAAAAGTAAGTTATAAGTCAAAAATCTTTAGCAGTCGAAAACCTTTCGCCATCTCAGACGACCCAAAAACAGTATCGTTTTCTTTTGCTTTATTTTTTGGAACCATTCCCTTCGAGTCTTCGATTACGTACAACGTGGTTTTGATCTATCAAAGACATGGCAAAAAGAAACGAAAATAACATTAATGATAATTAGGCGTTTTGTTAAAACGAATAAAACAAATGGTCCGAAGGAGATAATGGCAGTGAGACAAAACAAAGCTTACGTCAAAGGTGACGACAAAATTCTATCCCATGCAAAAAAATCATTTTGGAGGTTTTTAATATTTCTATCTGCAAAAGCCACCCCACTCATAATTATCCGCCGCTGAAAAGAGAAAAATCTGAATATCCTGGAGTGTGCCCAATAATAATAACCCAAGTTTCAAATCTTGAAAGTTCGAATTTTGAAAAAGAAATAATATATAGTCGATAGTAATAGTATATAATTATATATCTAGGGCTCTGCAAAATATTTGTGATATATTTTGATTATCAGTTACGATTAACCAGACCTTTAAAAAGTAAAACAACTAGTATTTGTTTGTTGACAAAATAAAATATTTGTTCAAGAGGGAGAAAATTACAAATATTGAAAATGTGATATTGCGGATATATATATATATATATATATAGTGTATGTGCTGTATTTTTTGCTACAACATATTGCAGATTAATTATAACTAACAAAATGTATTTTTTTCCTTTTATTATTTGTGATGCGAATTGGATATCGAGTGGTATAAATATCTAAATTTAAGCGGATATATACTTGAAGAACACCATATATATATTCTATAAACTTTGGAAGGTATATGAATGTAAATATGCATGTGATATTTTGAAATGAATGACAACGAGGCCTGATATGGACAGTGTATCTACCTCAACCTAAGAAACGCTGGGATCATACCACATGACATCTCATAGACAATTGTACACACCTTGTTTTGATTCTTCACTCGACACCAATCGTTTTCTTTTGGGGGCAGAAACACTCGACAACAATCTATGTCGTCATATTCAGGGATCTTATATATATAATGACGGGAACGTTATCATCTTATAACTAGTTTACTACGCTCAAAGTATAAGTGAAATATTTTATCATATAAAAAAATGTATTGTGTAACTTTTTTATTGTATTTTACAAAATTTTATTGTGTAACTTATGTTGTTATAATTGCCATGAATGTTTGGCAGATTTTTATTAGTTTGGTTTTTGGCTTTTGTTTAACTTAAGCTAATTACAATTTTAAAAATTAAGCATCAAAGCATCATCTTCTAAAAAACATAAATTAACTATTTGGAAAAAAAAATATATTTCAATTGTTTGTGTAATAAAGTACACTATTCTCTATTAGAAGCTGTCCTTGTCGTTTTGCTAAGCAACATTGTGACAAACCAATTTTATTGAATTGATTAAGTCAATAGTCAGCAAAATTGTATATAAGTTTCTTAATTTATATAACGACGACAACGTTTCCTTGGAACTAGATTTCTTTCTTTGCAAATATGGATCGAAGGTTACTTTGGGTTGCTGATTCGGGTAACGTTGATGCTTTGTATTCTCTAATTCACAAAGATCCATATATTTTAGAAAACATTGATGTTTTACCTTTCGCCCACACACCTCTCCATGAAGCATCATCTACCGGAAAGACAGATTTGGCGATGGAATTGATGGTTTTAAAACCAACTTTTGCCACAAAACTAAACGCTGATGGGTTTAGTCCTTTGCATCTCGCTATTGAAAATCACCAAGCTCAATTAGGACTAGAACTAGTCAAGTTTAATCCTGATCTTGTTCGTGTTGCTGGGAGAAAAGGTATTTGCTTCCGTTCTTGGTTTCTTGGTCGGTCACAACTTTTGATTAATTTATCTTTTGTTTGTGTTTGTGTTTTTTTTTTTTTTTTTTTTTTTTANTAACACGACACCTACAACGCTTCAAACTCCCATAGGAGCGAGGTCGTAGGTCCCACCTAGACTAGCCACGTGCCCGGCCAAATGGCTCTCCACGTGTCGGCTCCTGGAACGCTGCAGCCCGCATGTTTGTGTTTGTGTTTATAACTTTTAAATGTTGTGACTGTATTAAACGTACAATTAAGTTTTATTTAGCAAACATTATTTACAAATTGCGCATATAAAAGCTATAACAAATGGAAGTAGAAAGTTAGCAAATGAATTAATGTTTGATAAGGAAAACTAAAATACCTTGGTTTCTTAATGAAACATTATAGTTCGTAACCTTTTTTATTATATAAACATAGTATATTAATTTAATACAATTTTTTGCAAATGTCAATATTTCTTTTTTGGTAACAGATAAATATTTATCCCACCAAAAAAAAAAAACAGATAAATATATATTTTTGAAACAATCAAATCTAATATACTATACCAAAAGAAAAAGTCCACGCATATATGTTGCAAGGGACTATAAGAAGTCATAGATTTATATCTTTTTTTTTTGTCAAGTCATAGATTTATATCTTAATTCGAAAATATAATATAAAGTTTGACAATGTCAAATTTCTTTGTTTAATCCCCTAACTACAGGCATGACACCACTATAAAGTTTGTAGTAAGAAAAGGTGATGTCGACCTTCTTACTGAGTTTCTACTGGCATGTCCTGAGAGCATCGGAGACACAAACGTGAACGGCGAGACTGCTTTGCACATTGCAGTGCTGAATGATAGAGAAGAAGAGCTCAAAATTCTCACTGGATGGATACAAAGATTGCACAAAAGCGATGCTGTGTCCACTGAGATTCGCGTCCTGAACAGTCGTGATCGCGATGGCAACACAACCTTACATCTTGCAGCATATAAGAATAATCATAAGGCATGTTCAGATGTTCTTATCCTTCTTTATAACTCGAAAGGAATTCTCGACATTCATCATTTCGATTGGTTCTTATACACTCTCATCTTCTTTGAAGACTTTATGTTAAGAGTTTACTAATGATTGGTTGTTGTGAAGTTTATACAGGCAGTCAAACATCTTTTGACATGCATGTCGCTGAACCGGAACATCCAGAACAAAGGTGGTTTGACAGCCCTTGATATCTTACGAACCAATGGATCTCACATGAACGTAAAAACAGAGAAACTGATTAAGAAATCTGGTGGTAAGAGCGGAGCTTCTCTAAGAAAAGTTAAGACAGCATCTGTCTTTTTAAGATCATCAATCACTTTCTTAGAATATTGCTCCACAGCAATGGCACGTTATAAGAACCGCATGTCAGATGGAACACGAAATGCCCTTCTAGTAATAACAGCCCTGGTAATCACAGCTACGTATCAAACTGCAGTCCAACCGCAAGAAAAAGATGAAACACATTATTCCGGAGAATTCTTCATAAATGTGTTGTTCGTATGGGGATTCAATACTATAGCATTTTGCTTAGCTATTGCCTTGACATTTATACTCTTACCGGTAGGTAAAGCATATAATTGGTGGTATATCTTCATTTCAGTGCCTCTCGTCTGCTCTTATGCCCTTTCAATGTTCTTAAAGTATATACAAGTTCTATACTGGATGATCATCCCACTATACTTTATCCCCTTGTACTTGATGGTCACATTCGTATTGGGGTTTCTAGTTTATTTACTTGTACTATACGTAAGATGGAAAAGGGCTGCGCAAAAAAAGGTTGATTAGTCGGTTTATTTTGATTTTTGATTTTCCTTTCTTTTTAGGAATCGGTTGATTATTTTGTTTTTTCTTGCAAGTTTCCTTTTTATTCTCTTAAATCGGCATTGATGTCTTGGACCGAGTTTCATGGGTTTTATAAATTGTTGAACGGGCTGACCTTGATTCGGGCCGGACTTAACTAAGGATGCGCATGTCCATCTCCAACAATTTACAATCACTTATTGACCAATTTTAATTGGTTAATTTTACGTCAGCAGACTCGATTGTCCCAAAATTATGTAACGAGAATGCTTCGACTCGTTTCTTGTTGAATTATTCCTTAGAATTTATTTGTAAGTATGGATTGCTCATTGCATTGATACCATTTACTGTATGCTTTTATTCACAAGGATGAAGGATCCGTACGTCGATATTTTACATTTCATACACACTTCTCCATGGAGTTTCATATCTACCGATGAAAGTGATTATTCTAAGCAGTGCCGTGCCTAGATCAATGGGGCTTAAGACAAAATTAAAATTGGGGCATTTTCAATATAATTTTTTTAAAAAAATAAAACAATGTAAAAATATAGATGTTGTAGAATTTCCAATTCTGCAAAGAAATTGAAAAAGCCAAAAGCACAATTCTAAACGACCTTTTACCCGGAAGAGATTTTCATTACCTGAAAAGACTGTAAATTAGTGATGGTGTCACTAGAAGAAGATTGATGAGAAGGAGAAGAGATCGGTGGATAACAGATCTAAAAGTAATTGGGATTTATGAACTTACAAATTTCCTAATTTCTTAGAGATTTATGATTTTACTTTTATTTTTGATTTGAGATATTGTTTTATTTACTAATTTAGAATCTCGTTTCCCAAATCTTTTTGTCAATCTAAATTTACTTTTCCTAAAATCTTGTTATTATATATAAAAAAATTTAAAAACATTAATGTTAAACCAAAATTTGTCACGATATATATAAAACACAAAACTATATTTTCAAAATTGGAGCCCTAAAAATTCTTTATATTTTAGGGGCATGTGGCAAATGCCTTTTTGTTAAGACCAGTGACAAGAGCGGTCATGCCTCCAAGACTCCATCTAGAATTGTCTCCGAAACTTACCCCTTTCTTTGCCATATATGATCCTAGTTAANAGCCCTAAAAATTCTTTATATTTTAGGGGCCTGTGGCAAATGACTTTTTGTTAAGCCCTTAGGCACGGCTCTGATTCTAAGCCATCTTTTTCCCAAAAAACAAGAAAAAGACAAACGGGTGTAGATGTTCATAATAATTAGTACCATCTATTTTCATAAAGTGACATAAAAATCATGGTTTTGATTTTATATAGTTTAGTATGAATTATATTTGTTTCCATGCTTAAGATCCACTATATATTAGAAAGAAAGATTTGATTAAAAAAGATAATTATAACATTTTTTTACCAGTATTCTTAATAGTCGACTAAATCATCATCTAGTAAATGAATAAATAAAAGAGGAAATTTCCCTCGTGACCGGTTCGATCGATCGGGTTGCTTGAGAATATTGGCTAGTGATTTTCTTGAAATCAGTAGTATAGTATTATACTATTATTATTCGAAAACATAGGATTGGAATAAAAGAAAAGAAGTTGAACAAAAGAAAGAGTACGTGGAAATAAGGTAAGGAAGATACCAATAAAAAAGAAGGGAAAATGAATATCACGTTGGCTATCATTAGTGGAGAGTAAGACTTATTAACTAACAAGTATTTAGTCTTTATACTGTGAACATGAGTAACAGAGTAACTTGATTAAAATTATTTGTTTTTATCTGACTTGAATTTAACCGGTTTTCGCTGGTCTGGTTTCTGGTTCAAGTGGTCTGATTGACCGGTCTGAGACTTAAATACTCTGATAACCATACAGAGAATCATCAAGATCGCACCAGCTTGAACTCGATTAAAATCATAACTATCGAAATTGTATTGAAGCTTTATTATTAGCTTCAATTTATGTCTGCAATGGTCTTGATTAGGAAAAAGTGATATATACTATTACGTATCATTTAAAATGATGTTTTCGAAAAAAGTTTTGGTTGTTAAGTAAATGATATTTTCACTAGTGCAAAACCTTTTAAAATATTAAATTATGGTAACCATTTGTAATTTTGTGTTCTACGAGTATTTTTTTATTGATTGAATAGTTTTTGTTTAGATGATAAATGATGTAATTATATTTCTTAAAATTGGTTTAACGACAATCCCTCGACTCGTTTCTTCTTGAACTGATCATTACTTATTGAAGCAAGAGGATTCATGAAGAAGGCTGGAACCAGAACAAACGTGATTTGCAGCTGAGCAGCTTCCGAAGGGCAATGTACCTATCAAATATGCAAAAAAGGAAATTCAGTACTGTGAAGCCAGCAAGGAATAAAGTTTAAATTCGAACTAATTCATTTTTATTTTTTTTTAAACATTTCATGTGCATAACGTGGAGCATCAAGCTATCAACTAGCTTACACAAAAAAGGAAAAATAACTCTAGAATATAAACTAGGAGATTGTCTTATTTCTAAGATGGTGGTTACACTATAAAAGGTCATCTACACCTTTGAATTAGATCATCGATCATCAAGAGAAAGAGAAAGAGAGACAGAGAGAGATTGCTTATATAGTTTTCTATAAACTAAAGAGGATATTTTTCCATACTCTCCCAAAATTTCACTTACAATTATTCTTCTGTAAGTATGGATCCAAGATTGCTTTCGGTTACTAAATCGGGTAACGTTGATGCTCTCTACTCTCTTATTAAAGCAGATCCTTACATTCTTCAAAACATCGATGTTTTACCTTTCATCCACACACCTCTTCATGAAGTTTCATTTACTGGAAAAATAGATTTGGCAATGGAACTGATGATTCTTAAGCCATCTTTTGCGAAGAAACTAAACGCGGATGGGTATAGTCCATTGCATCTCGCTGTCGAGAACCAGCAAGTTGAGTTAGCACTAGAGCTAGTCAAGTTTGATCCAAGTCTTGTTCGTATTCGTGGAAAAGGAGGTACCTGCTTCAAAATCTTAATTTCTTATTTGTCTCTGATTTTTTTTTTTACTAGGTTAACAAAATATATTTTCTGAAACATATAATATAAAGTTTTTTTTTTATAATTCATATAAAAAAGTTACTTGACGAAGAAGTTGTTTGCTGTTTTATGTCATCACGACATGTATGACACCATTGCATCTTGTGGCAGAAAAGGGTGACGCCAATCTTCTTACAGAGTTTATTCTAGCATGTCCTGAGAGCATTAGAGATGCGAATGTAAATGGGGAAACTGCTTTACACATCACGGTTAGATACAATAGATTCGAAGAGCTCAAAGTTCTCACAGGGTGGATGCAGAGAATGCGCATAAGTGATGCTAAGTCCACTGAGAATCACGTCCTTAACAGATGCGATCGTGAAGGCAACACAGCCTTGCACCTAGCAGCGTACGAGAATAATCACGAGGTATTTCTTTTTCCTTATTTTTGGTAGAGTGAAACTCTCTTAAAGTCACACATTCAAACTTCTTTGAATTTTAAACCGGTAATCCTAAGTTAACTAATGTGTGGTTAGTGATTGATCCGTAATTACTTTAAGCCTAATAACTTATGAAACATTTTAATTAATGTTTTTACGGGTTGTATTTACACATTCATACAGTTCAGTAAAAGTAAATCTTAAGAAGGGGACTTTAATTTTTCCAAACATTGTTCTTCATTCTCCTTACGGTTTTACAAGTTCATCATAATATCACAACAACTTTCACATGCATAGAATACGAACAAATGATATAGTACATAATTCCTAACATGTTTGTATATAGAGTGAAACTCATTTACATTCTCTAATCTTCTTTGAATCATCTTTGCGTTCTGAGTTTTTGAAGAATACTTGTGGAACATGTATACACAGGCAATAAAACTGCTGTTGAAATGTATGTCACTGAACCGGAACATCCAGAACAACAATGACATGACAGCCCTTGATGTCTTACAAGCCAATGGACATCAAATGAACATAGATACGGAGAAAATGATACACAAGGCAGGTGGTAAGAGTGCGGAATTTCTATCCAAAGTTAAGACAACGTCTGTCTTCCTAAGAGAACCAGTCAGTTTCTTGCAATATTGCTCTACGGGAATAGCACGTTATAGGAGTCATATGTCAGACGGAACACGGAACTCTCTTCTAGTAATAACAGCTCTTATAATCACAGCTACTTATGAGACCGCAGCCCAACCGGAAGATAATAATCCTAAAGGTTGGATCGAATTCATATTAGAGATTGTGCTACTATGGGGATTCAATACTGTAGCCTTTGCCTTGTCTATTGCCTTGACATTTATACTCTGCCAGTTGGTAGCGCATATACTTGGTGGTATATGTTTATCACGGTGCCTCTCGTCTGTTCTTATGCAATTACAATCTACATGAAGTCTCACTCTCAGCTCCAACCATTATTTATGTACATATATATCTACTCGATCCTATTCGCATTTCTCGTGTATGTACTGGTATTCTATGTGAGTTGGAAGCAGACAAAGCAAAAGATGGTACCGGAACCCAAAAACGAGCTGTTTTCTCAAGACATCTAGACCATGCAGGTTTAACTGTTCTTTGTTCCCTGTAAAACTTTGTTTGTTATAACATATCCATAGCTTTGTAACGTGCACTCATTTAATAAAATACTCTTAAAGATAATATCTTTTGAATAAATTACATGTTTAAGGTTATGGCGGAGTCATTAAACATGAAGAATACGATAGCTTTAAGTCGATGAAATTTCAAAACCTTGGAAATTATATTGCAGATTATTATTATTTTTTTTTTGTTAAAGGGTTTTCTTAAATTAACTAAATGGTTTTACAAGAAAAGAAAAAAAAAATATAGAGGGAGCAAGGAGAAAGGCCTTCTAAAGTTATATATCACATTACAAGAAAATCAAAGTTGAACTATACACCAACCAGGCAACCACCATCAATATATATGAATATGCCATTAATTCTTTGACCAACGAAGGAGAAGAGAGGTTCTGTACTTTGAAATGCTTGATGAGCTGATTTGTTCTTTACCACAGAGATGGTCTTGAGAAGAATGTTCCGCGGTGGGAGAGTAACCCCGCGACGAAACCGTGTGTATGTGTTACGTTCCTTCCAACAGTTATAATATTAGCTTCATTAATTTAAGATTTGCAAAACAGCCTTTATTATTAGAAAACAAATACAGTAAGTAATATTTACGTGCACTTCTCACTAAAGCTAAAGACTTTTAAAAGTCTTAAGTCAAAAATTTTGTATCCTAGCGTGGACTCACTGAATGTCTGTTATTAGGTGAGGAAACTGACTAGCAATTTAATTGGTGATGACTAAGTCAATATAGACTCAACACTAAGAAAAATTTTATAAGTATATTTCTATTAAAATATAATTAATCAACGACAATGCTTCAATTCGTTTCTTTTTATTTTGGTCCTTACAATTATTTTTCTTTCTATGTAATTAAGGTATGGTTCAAATATTGCTTTTGATTACTCAATCGGGTAGCGTTGATGCTTTATATTCTCTTATTCAAACGTATTGATGTATTCTTCGAAACGATGGTATATGTGATTCTAAAGCCATGCATCTTTTGCCAAAAATTTGAACACAAACATGTTTAGTTTCTTGCACCTCGTCTAATTACCCCATCGATTTGGTTTGACGTGTCAATAATTTTTTATTTTTATATTTTTTTTTAAGTATGAAAATGAATACAAATTATACTAAATAATAAATCATTATTTTGTATTTCTAGTTAAAAGTATATTTTGTTGTTTCTGAAAATAATATTATTTAATTAAACTAAATCACATGCGGGTAAGTCGGTAACAGATGTTATATGCTTTTTTTTCTGTCATCTGAATTTATTAACTATTACAAATTATGAGAACTGTTACATAGACGATTCTACCATGGGCAATTCATTCCGACCCTATTAGATTCACGACAAACCATACTTTCTTCTCCTTCTTCATGTTGACGCTTCCTTCTGTCTGTACGTAGAATCACGACGAACATCTCTAATTACGCATCACTGGAGATCTCCTGTAGACTTGCCTCCATTAATCTGCATAATTGTTAATAAATTCGCAATTTCTAGGACTCGAACTCCAGACCTCCTGGTGTAGAAACATTAATGAACGCTTGGTCAACCACTGGGTCAAGGGAGCTTCCACAATGTTATATGCTTAAAAAATGTATTTTTTTTTCCTTCAAAATTAATACTCCCTCTGTTCCTAATAAATTGATGTTTTAAGTTTTAGTTTTGTTCCTGAAAGATTGATTTTCTAGATTAAAAAAGTGAAATAATTTTTTTACTTTATGCTTTTTGTCACATGTCATGTAAGTAATTGTCTAAATTTTATCTTTTCACCCATAAAGCAATTTTAAAGTAATTAAAAAATTAAAACATTATTATGTCTTAATATGTGTGAAAAGTCTAGAACATAAATCTTTTAGGACAGAGGGAGTAGTAGATATTATTGCAACTGGATCATCCGGTGCTAAAATAGAAGTAAAACAAAAGTGGATGAACATTCGTGGAAATAAGATACGCGAAGTTACCAAGAAAAAAGGGTTAATGAATCTCATATCGGCTATTAGACTATTAGTGGAGAATAAGACATTAATTTCGTCTTATACATTGATCACGAGTTGGTGACTAAAATTATTGGTTTATATCTTATCCGTGAACTTATCGTTTCAATTTTCATTTTAAAAAAAAAAAAAAAGAAAGGAAGTTGTAAGTTGAAAAGGGTAGATTGGCTAATGAGCCGTATAGGGGATTTTAGTTTAATAAGAAAGTGGGCTTGTTAAAATGTTTTTAATTACATGGGGTTGAGATAAGTTGGTTTGTTAGTCTTTTGGGTTCAATTTAAATTGCAGACTTCAATCGGGTCATTATTAGAAAATAAAAAAATACACATCGACTTTAGAAAAACCCAAAATTTGCAAATTTCAGTCAAATATTTTCTTTTATACATTCGTTAGAGTTTTTTTTTTTTTTTTTTTTTTTTNTGTGTGTGTGTGTCTTTTGGGTTCAAATTCAATCCTAATTGCAAATTTTAATCGGGGCATTACTTAAAACTTGAAATTGTATGAACTTTGGAAAAACCGTAAGTGGCATATGTCCCACTTTAACATAACCTGTATCCGCCGCTGTCACTAAAGGCTTAAAGTTATAAACAGTCCGAGACAACCTTTTTGTATCATAGCGTTGATTTACTTATTCTGCATTAGATGATCGAAGCTGCCTTATTTGAGTTCTTCTTTCCAGTTTGTAGGAAACATCACGAGTGACCAATTTGATTGGTGATAATTAAGTCAATAGAATTTGATTGGTGATAATTAAGTCAATAGACTCACTACTCAGAATTGAAAAATCCTATTTAATACTCTCTCCGTATGCATTTAAGTGTCGTTTTAACTATAATCTGTTAAATTAAGGAAACATGGAAGATTACAATTCTATCCTCAATTTGGGTATTATAACTTGACAGCAATTTTCAGTTATTAGAGTTAGTTGTTTCATTAAGGGTAATTTGGGTATAATAAAGCAAATTAACTAGAAACGACATTTAATCACAAACTAAAAGGTTTGACTAAAACGACACTTAAATACATACAGAGGGAGTAGTGCTTTTTATAAGTTTAATTAACGACACTACCTACTTGGTCCTTACAATTATTATTTTTTCTATTTCAAGTATGAACTCAAGAATGCTTTTGGTTACCCAATCGGGGAGCGTTGATGATTTATATTCTCTTATTAAAGCGGCTCCAGATATTCTTCAAAACGCTGGCGTTTTACCTTTAGTCCACACACCTCTCCATGAAGCGTCATCTACTGGGAAGATAGATTTGGCAATGGAACTGATGATTCTAAAGCCATCTTTTGCCAAGAAACTAAACGAGGATGGGTTTAGTCCCTTGCATCTCGCTGTCGAGAACCAGCAAGTCACGTTAGCAATAGAGCTAGTCAAGTTTGATCCCAGTCTTGTTCGTATTCGTGGAAGAGGAGGTACCTGTTTCAAAATCTTTAACAAAATATATTTTAAAACATATAATATAAAGTTACTTGATGAGAGATTTTTCTTGTTTTGTTTTATCTCATAACGACAGGTATGACACCATTGCATCTCGTGGCAAAGAAAGGTGGCGTCGATCTTCTTATAAAGTTTCTTCTAGCATGCCCTGGGAGCATTAACGATGCAAATTTAAATGGAGAAACTGCTGTACACATCACGGTTATGAACAATAAATACGAAGAGCTCAAAGTTCTCACTGGGTGGATGCAGAAAATGCGTAGTAGTGACGGTGCGTTCTCTGAGATTTGCATCATGAACAAATGCGATCGTGAAGGCAACACGGCCTTGCACCTAGCAGCGTACGAGAATAATCACGAGGTATTTATTTTTTTTTGGTAGGGTGAAACTCTTATAAAGTCACACATTCAAACTTCTTAAAACTTCTATCCTAAGTGTTCCAAGTGATTAATTCACCCGTAACCATTGTTATATAACTTTTTTGATAATGACCATTGTTATATAATTAATGTGTCGTCTAAGTGATTGATCCGTAATCGCTTCAAGCTCTTATAATTTTTTTTGATAATGACTAGGGATGTGATCTAATGTAACCACATACTATTGAAAATATATAGACGTATAACACTGGTAGACCTTAAATTGTAGGCGAATTCTACCAATTCTAAACACATAATATTATAGCACTTATGACATCTTAACATCTTTGTAGAGTGAAAATCCTTTAAATTCACACGTTCTCATCCTCTTTGAATAATTTGTGTTCGAGTTATCTGATAAATAGTTTTCGTGTATCATTTATCTATTATATATACAGGCAGTAAAACAGCTATTAAAATCCATGTCACTGAACCGGAACATCCAGAACAAAAGTGGCATGACGGCACTTGATGTCTTACGAGCCAATGGATCTCAAATGAACATGGATACAGAGAAAATCTTACAAAAGTCTGGGGGTAAGACCGGGACCTCTCTATCCAAAGTTCACACAATGTCTGCCTACCTGAGAACACCGGTCACTTTCCGGGAATATTGCTCTACGGGAATGGCACGTTACAGGAGTCGCATGTCAGACGGAGCACGGAACTCTCTTCTAGTAATAACAGCTCTCATAATCACAGCTACTTATCAGACTGCAGCCCAACCGAAAGATAAAGAACAGAAAGAGATTTTGATCAGAGATTTCTTATTAGACCTTTTTCTACTATGGGGATTCAATACTATAGCTTTTTGCGCAGCTATCGTGTTGACATTTATACTCTTGCCATTTGGTGGAGCATATACTTGGTGGTATTTCGTTATTACGGTGCCTCTCGTCTGTTCTTATGGAATTTCGATCTACATAAAGTATCCTACAAAGTTTTTCATCAACATATATCTGACGATCCTATTCGGATTTCTCATGTATGTACTAGTATTCTATGTAAGGTGGAAGCGAACTACGCAGAAGAAGGTACCGAAACCCAAAAGTGAGCTGATTTCTCAGGGCTTCAAGACCACGGTTTAGCCATTTGAAGCGTTCCTTCTTTGTTCCCTGTAAAACCTTGTTTGTTATAATCACTAGATTGGAACCCGCGGCGTTTGTTTTTTTTTTTGTTATATTTTGTTCTGTTTTTTTTTTTTTTTTTTTTTTTCTTTTTNTTTCTGATTTCATAATTTAATATACTGTATGTTGTTTCAAATCAAGTTTCATAAGTTTTTGATAATTTTAATGGTAATTTTGTTTTGTTGTTATTATTATTTATATCATCGTATGATTTTTGAGTTTTTGATTTCATAAATTTAATTTTTGAATATATATTTAAATGTTATTATTAGGGATTACAAACCCTTATTAGTTCTTGATTTGTTTCTCACTCACAAACCCTCTAGACCAGTAAGAGTGATTACTTTTTATTGTTTACATTGTGAATGTGTTGATGAATGTTTTAGAGTACTTAGATTTAGCCACTTCAACCTTTGTCTCCTTCATCTCATATAATTGTGTGAGATTTATCTCTTACAACATTACAACAGTTCTTGTCTAACTTAACCACTTAAACTAAACAAACTCATTTAAACATATAATTGTGTGAGATTTATCTCTTACAGTTCTTGTCAAACTTAACACTTAAACTAAACAAACTCATTTACACATATGGGCTTTTACTACATTATTAAGGGTCCAATGACCTTTTTCCTTTAGTGACCAACTAACGTTTCTTCTCCTTTACATCTTCTTCCTCCTCTGCAACCACAAGTCCACAACACCAGTTCATCTGCTAATGCTTCTTCTTCGTTTTTTGTCATCATTACATCTTTCAGTTTTCTTTTTGTAGGATTAAGTAGAATCAACTTCCAACACTCCCTCTTGATTTATTTGCGTAATCTCCAAAATTCAATTTAGGGATAGATCTCTTTCATGACATTGGCACTGCTCACTGGTGTACCTGAAGATGAGTTATAAACCGGAATACATGTTGATGTATCTGATGGTTATAATATTCGGATTACTCATTTATTTACTTGTATTCTATGTGAAGTGGAAGAGGACTACGCAGAAGAAGGTACCAACCCCCAAAACTCAGAGCCGGCTCAGAGGGGGGACAAGGGGTGCGACCGCCCCGGGCCCGTCCCGTGCCCTAATAATTAAGGGCCCTATTTTCAAAAATATTTTTTTTTAATATATAAAAAATATATAGTAAACTAAATATAAGATTAAAAAAGGACTCAAAAAAAATTTTGTGTATACATTTTTATTTTTCTAACAAATTTATTTAATAAAAATACATTAACAAAAATTTATAGTAAAAAACATATCTATAAAAAGAATTTTAGGGTCCGAAATTTTTTTTTGCCCAAGGGCCCATAATAAGTTTGAGCCGGCCCTGCAAAACTGACCTGATATTATCTCAAGGCTTCAAGTACCCATGGTTTAGCCATTTGAAACGTATGTAGATTCTTTTCTCCCTGTAAAACTTTGAATGTTATAAACGTATTCCATGCCTTTGTACATGTACTTATTTTGGAAAATACTCTTAAAGATTGTATCTTTTGAATAAATTACATGTTTTAAAGAGTCAAAAAGGTGTTTATGAGGTAGAAATTTTATAATTTACCTTAAAAGGGATTCAATACATCCATTAAATGCATAGGTCTATTGGTTTATATATCAAAAAAGCAGTGAAGAAGAACAAAGTGAGATGCTAAGATGCAGGAGCAACAGCAACTTGGGTTGTTTCTTTGTCCTTTGCCTCCTTAAGTTGCTTCCACTTCTCAATGGTGTCTATAACTTCCCCTGTTTTGATCAGATATCTTACCTTCTGACCATCTTCAAGGACCTTGTGACCCACCCGACTTACTGCGTCCTTTTCTTTTGAATACAACATCACATTTGAGCTGTGGATAGGTGCTTCTATCAGGAAACCATAATTCAATCCCAATGATGAAACTCTTATTTTAGGGTTCTAAAAAATAAATTATTATTATATAATTAAATTATTGAATTAAATTTTGATTAAAAATAAAAAATCAAACCTAAACATACATCCTAAGTATAAATGGGTCATACTTTATGGGTCAACTCGAACCAAACCGACTAATTAGCTTAATGGTTTTAATAAATGGGTCATAATGAGTTCA
>OVAQ01000647.1:0-21623 GCA_900406345.1 Erysimum cheiri
GATACAGCGGACACCTGTAAACTGAAAGCTCTGAAGCGCTTGGTGAATCTGAGAAAGCTTAGTGTTATCGTACACCGAGAAGGTTATCCTTTAGAGAAGTTGATTGATGATATAAAAGATTTCAACTCACTGGAAAACCTGAAAGTGCGGTGGGGAAGCAAAGTTTCATTAAAAAAGAAGCACCAAAACAAAGAGGAGACTGTAGAGCTGGAGGACAATAAGCGAAGTTGGCGCGATATTACCAAAGTGGAACTTCCCACAAAGCTAAGGAAACTGGACCTGCAGCGTTTTCCTGATAAGGAACTTCCAGAGTGGCTTTGGCCTCAGAACCTTACTTACTTGGAAAAGCTCCACCTTGGAAGCTCGAAACGCCTCAAAGGATTCGGTGCCTTACCAGGAGAGCCAACAAAATGTGGTGTTAAGGTTTTACGTCTCACGTCCCTGCTAAAGCTAAATGTGGAATGGAGAGAGCTGAAGAAACTCTACTTCCCAAATCTTATACTGTTGGAGAGCTATGAGTGTCCCAGAGTAACATTTTGCCCCTGTGATCGAAACGGAATCTGGAGGTCTGAGAAGATCTCTGACAAGAACGACGACTCAACCACAACTCTTTAAGATATATGAATTTGACGTCCAAAACTCTCATAATAATTCTTGTTTTAATTAAGAAGACTTACTTTCGGTGTGATTGTGTTTGTTTCCCTTTTTTTTCTTTCTAAGTTTGCATCATGATCGTTCCTTCCTATTTTGCTCATACAATGGTTTGTTTGAAATGGATTAACGGAATCTTGTATACTTGTTCCAGATGTTTCTCATGTTATGATGCATTAGCCAAATATACTGTTGAGTTATATTTACATTACAATGGTTATGTTTGAAGTTCGATTTCTTAAGATTGAGTAGGTAGAGCTGTTTGTGGTGGTCTCATTTATCAAAAGATAAATTTGTCCATCCTGAATAACTGAATATCGTGTAGGGATACTATACCATGGATCTTTGTGATGTGGGCAGAAATACTAACGTACATATATTATTGGGCAATTCTCTAAAATACCATGATTTTTGTTTTTATTTTATCGAAGTAATGTTTTGTTAAGTTTGGAACTAAAAAGATATATCATATTGTTTCTTTAAAATACTTTTCAAATGCTAGCTAATCTCGAGGACGAAGTAAATTAAACGACAAACGAGATTGCTAATGACAAAGACATTACCCATTTTTATATTCATCAATATGGGATTTAGAATTTGAAGTTTTCTTGCAACAAAGGAAAAGATAAAATAAAGACCAGAGGACTTACGGTATAAAGAAAGTCAACGACTGAATTTTAGTAAATCAATCTCAGTCTGTCTGAATCCCAAACATTCATCACAATCATTTGTCAGAAGAAGAAGATGGTACAGGTGATTCCCACACATATCAAAAATGTATGGGACGAATGGAACATCAGAGGAATTGTAATTCTGAGTCTCTCTATTCAGACAATTCTCATCATCTTAGCACCATTGAGGAAAAGAACATCCAACAGGTTCTTGGCTTCCATCCTGTGGTTGTCTTATCTCTTAGCAGATTGGTCTGCAAACTTTGTGATTGGACTTATTGCCAAGAATCAAGGGAAAGAATTGAAGCCAGATGATCCTCCTCAAGATCCGAAGCTCATGGCTTTGTGGGCACCGTTCTTGCTCTTACATCTTGGTGGACCAGACACAATCACTGCATACTCTCTTGAGGACAATGCTCTATGGCACAGACACTTCCTTGGCCTGGTTTTACAGGCTGTTACAGGTGCCTATGTGGTTATCCAGTCTCTACCCAATTCTCTTTGGGTGATCATACTGCTTTTGTTCATAGCTGGGACCTTTAAGTATCTGGAGAGGACAATCGCCTTGTATCTCGCGAGCTCAGACAAGTTCAGGGGTTCAATGCTTGAGGTTCCTGATACGGATTCTAATGAGACCGACCGCCTGGGAAAAGAAGACTACATGCAGTATGGTAGACAGAGACCATTAAGGCTAGAAAACCCTGGTTATTTGACACACCTTGAGATCCTTCAGTTTGCTTTCTGGTTTTTCAATAACTTCAAGAGTCTTATGGTCAATAACATCTTTAGCTCTGAGCAACGAGACGAGAGCAGGGAATTCTTCAATAGTTTAGAAGACGAACAAGCTTTGGGGATTTTGGAGGTGGAGCTCGGTTTTATCTATGAAGGTTTATACACAAAAGTCTCGGTTCTTCATACTTGGGTTGGAGGTTTGACTCGAACCATAGCCTTGGGTTCTCTTCTGTCGGCATTTCTTATCTTTCATTATAGAACCAAGAAGAGCCATGAGTTTCATGGAGCTGATATCGTGATCACCTACACTTTGTTCTTAGTTGGAATAGCTCTGGATCTTGTATCTCTCCTCATGATCCTGCCCTCAGACTGGACATTTGCTGTCATCAGTAGGATAAACGAAGACGAAGTAGATAGCGGCTCATGGATAGACCCCGCACTCAAGTGGTTCCTCGGTTTGAAGCAACTGCGTTGGAAGGAGCAAGAATGCTGCGGAGGAGTCTATCATAAGGTGCTTAACACGCCGTTTCTAATCCAAAGATGGACAGGAAGCATCAAGCTGTTTAACTTCATCACATACTCTATAAAAGCAGATATAAAGAGGATCCATGACGTCAAGGGTAGAACACGTCGGCTTGTGTGGAAGACTATAACTTACCCTTTCATTTACGTTATCAACATCTTCAAGAAAATTTGCGAAAAGATCGCCAACTGGAATGATGATCTTCACCAGTATATTAGAGATGTCACTGGTAAGTGGTCTGGAAAAAATCCAGTAGCTCATTGCACTATCATTATTGTTGAGTTCTGGTTCATGATACCTCACTGCTTTACGTTTATTGGCAACTACATCACCAACTTCCTCGGCATCAATGATCTGCTGGATGAGATCAGTCTGATAAGATCTGTACACAGTGAACCCTTGACAAAAGAGCTGTGGAGTTTCGTATTTGCTCAGCTTAAATTCAGACTCCATCGTCCAAGCAAAGAGAGAAGAAAAACAAAAGCCGGAAGGAAAGGATGGGCTTCTGACAACATTGAATTAGACATGGCGGATCCAGAACGGCTAATGCGTTATATAGCAGATGTTGATTACGACCGAAGCCTTATGCTGTGGCATATAGCAACTGAGCTGTGTTACCAAGACGAAGCATCCACTATAGATTACTGTGATAAAGACCGTGAGTTCAGCAAAATCCTCTCAGACTACATGATGTATCTCTTGATTATGCAGCCAAAGCTGATGTCAGAGGTTGCAGGGATAGGGAAGATCAGGTTTAGAGACACGTTAGCCGAAGCTGAAAAATTCTTTAAGAGGTGGCATATTGAGAACTCGAAGGATGTCGAAATAGCAAGCAGTAAGATTCTTTCGGTCATGATAGAGATTCATCCAAGAAATGTTAAAGGAAATCAAAGCAAATCTGTCTTGTTCGAGGCTAGAGCACTGGCGAAAGAACTCGGCAAGATGAAGGATCGTGAAGAAAACATGTGGAGAGTAGTAAGCGACGTGTGGATGGAGTTGCTATTCCATGCAGCATGCCATTGTGATGCAACAGCGCGTATGGAGCAGCTTAGCAAAGGAGGAGAGCTCCTCATTTTTGTTTGGCTAGCCTTGGCTCACCTTGGCCTTGGAGATCAGTTGAGTTCATCAGCAAACGGGTCGTCTGAGATAAACTGAATGTAAGGAAAATTGATTGAGTTGCACGTATCAATGTCCATTGTTGCTTCTGTTTTGATTACATTGTGCACCATCTGAAGTAGTCTGACATCTTTCTTGAGCAAGTGCCTGCAAAAATCTAAAGAAAATTTCACTTCTTGTTACAGCATATATGTTAAAACTTGAGCCATTTGAAAAATCTACAGAGAACATTTAGAATAACTGACTAGGTATACTGTTTTTCAGTTTATGATATGTCACTAATCAAACATCAACACCAATAACCATGTATCATCACCAAAAGACCTCCAATATGAACAACTAAGTGTTTGAAAAATTGTCAGATTAGAATGTGGCAATTAACATTTGTAGATGTAGACATGGTAGATCTTCTCAGTTAATCATAATACTGATTTTAGGATTTTCAAAACCTCTTGTTATACTGCCAATTTTACAAATCTCCAAAACTAGAACCAAAACCAAAGCCAAAAGCATTGTAAAAGCAAACACAAAAACAGAGAATTTCAAGTTTCATCAAGCCAACGAGAACTTCTTTCTAACACAAACCAAAAACCAAAATATGTAACAAGATCACACATAGATGAACAGGTTACAACATACGTAGCACCAGATACGTAAGTTCATTGCATTGTGCATGATTCATGATGCATGATTACCTTGCTATCATATTCTCTTCGAGAAAGGACCTCTGGTGCAATATACGCTGGAGTTCCAACAGTTAATTTGGGCCCAGAGCGCCGCAGAGAGGACTACAAAAGAAGTATAACAAAACTCTTAACAATGATTTTACAACAAAGGTGAAGAAGATAAGAGGATTTTATAGACAAGGGCATAACTTGGATGTATTTTATAGAGCCAGACCTTGGAATAGCTAAAATCAAAACCATAGACAAACGCTATGAGATTATCAACATCAGTGGAACTATTATCATCAGGGTAAGAACAAAATCAATGCGAATTATGTATCATAATCAAACCCAAATTAAGAACAAAATCAATGCGAATTCTGTATCATAATCAAACCCAAATTAAGAACAAAATCAATGCGAATTCTGTATCATAATCAAACCCAAATTAAGAACAAAATCAATGCGAATTCTGTATCATAATCAAACCCAAATTAAGAACAAAATCAATGCGAATTCTGTATCATAATCAAACCCAAATTAAGAACAAAATCAATGCGAATTCTGTATCATAATCAAACCCAAATTAAGAACAAAATCAATGCGAATTCTGTATCATAATCAAACCCAAATTAAGAACAAAATCAATGCGAATTCTGTATCATAATCAAACCCAAATTAAGAACAAAATCAATGCGAATTCTGTATCATAATCAAACCCAAATTAAGAACAAAATCAATGCGAATTCTGTAAACCCAATTCGAATCTTTTTCTTAAAATCAATGCGAGAAGCTAATCTTTCACACAATCAAATCAACATTCACAGCAATCAAAATGGATTAGCTATCTTGATTAAACACACCTCAACACCTTCTTTACTAGAAGCAGAGAGAGTTTGCTCGGGTCAAATTGAGATCTCGACGGAGACAATTAATTTTCCGATCGATTCTTCTTCGGCTTATGAGGAGTCTTCGTCGGAGTCGCCATGGTAGTCGCCGAGAGAGAGAGCGTCGCGAAATACTGTAACGCGCGAGAGACAGAAGAAGAATTATTTTTTTTCTCAACAAACAATTGGCCAATCAGATGAAGACACGTATGGATCTCTTAACAATTCTTGTTTAGCAAATTAGCCGAGAGTTTTTAATTTATTTCTGGCAATTGCCAAAAGAAATAAAAGCGAAAACCCTCTAAAATTGAATCGAAAGGAGAAGGATTGATCCAGCCATGGAAGAATCAGTGAGGCGGAAAATAAAAAGCTCTTCTAAGTATGAGTGAGTTTTGATTGTGGGATTCAATGTGCATTTGAGGTTTTGATTTCAGTGGATTTGATTGTGTATCGAAGATCAATTATCACTAGACTATGTCTGTGTTACGATTACAATGGCGGCCAAAAGCTTTATTCTTGCGGCTTCTTCTCTCACAGATTCTTGAGTTTTGGTCAGAATCTCCATTGGCTAAAGGTACAGTGAGAAACTTCACGCTTCTCTCGTAGGTTTGAAATGTTTAAAGCAATCTCATACATCTCATAACCCTTTTATTGGAATATGAAAGGATATTTGGGATAATCTCATCACAAAAAAAAGCATACAAAAGACATCAGACTGCCTCACTGATCAATCAAATTTGCTGATGAACTGAACTAATATCCAAGGCTGAGGTGAGCCATTGCTAGCCAAACGAAGTTGAGGAGCTCTCCTCCTTTGCTAAGCTGGTCCATACGTTCTGTAGCATCGCAATTGCATGCTGCGTGGAATAGCAACTCCATCCATACTTTGCTCATTATCTCCCACATCTTTTCTCCACGATCATTCACCTCTTTGAGTTTTTTCGCCAGTTCACTTGCCTCAAACAACACAGATTTGCAATCATTTCCTTTGACAACCCTTGGATCTTCCTCTATACTGACTGAAAGTATCTCATCGCTTGCTCTTTTAACATCCCTCGAGTTCTCAATACGCTTCTTCCTGTAGAATCTTTCAGCTTCAGCCAAAGTGTCTCTGAATATGATCTTCCCTATGCCTGCAACCTCTGACATCAGCTTTGGCTGCAAAACCAAGAGATACATCATGTAGTCCGAGAGGATTTTGCTGAACTCACGGTCGTCACAGTTCTCTTTAGTGGATGCTTCTTCTTGGTAACAGAGTTCAGTTGCTATGTGCCACAGCATAAGGCTCCGGGCGTAATCAACATCTGCTGTATAACGCATCAGCCATTCTTGATCCGTAATTTCTAACTTGGTGTTGCTAGAAACCCATCCTTTCTTTCCGGGTTTTCTTTTGTTTCTCTCCTGCCTGTCTAGACGCTGGCGTTTGCATTGTAGCTTAGTAAATATGAATGCCCACAGTTCTCTTGTCAGGGGATCACTTTGTACAGATCTTTTCAGACTGATCTGAACCAGCATATCCTTGATACCGAGCAAGTTGGTGATGTAGTTGCCAATAAACGTCAAGTGGTGAGGTATCATGATCCAGAATTCAGCAATAAAGATAAGATAACGAGCTACCAGATTTTTTCTGGACCACTGATTGATGACATTTCTGATATGCTGGTTACTAGCATGATTCGCATTGATGATACTTCCGCACAGCTTCTTGAAGATGTAGATAATGTAGATGAATGGGAGGAGTATAGCCTTCCATACACACCGACGTATTCTACCTTTGGCATCATGGATCCTCTCTATATCTGCGTTGACAGAGTATGAAATGAAGTTGAACATATTGATGCTCCCTGCCCATCTTTTGAGTAGAAATGGCGTGTTAAGTATCTCGTGCTCGGCTCTTCCCTCACAGCATTTCTGCTTCTTCCAGTGCAGCTTCTTTAAACCGAGGAACCAGTTGAGTGCAGGGTCTATCCGTGAGCCACTGTATTGCCCGTCTTCGTTTAGCTTACTAAAGATAGCAATAGTCCATTCTGAGAACATGAACATGAGGATAGATGCGAGATCCAGAACTATTGCAACTATGAACAAAGTGTAGGTGATCACGATATCTGCTTTATGAAACTTATAGGCGTTCTTGGATCTATAATGAAAGATGCAGAAAGCTGATGTAAGAGATCCCAACGCTATGGTCCGAGTCACAGCTCCAACCCAAGAATGAAGAACCGAGACTTTTGTGTATAAACCTTCATAGAGAAAAGCAAGCTCCGTCTCTAAAATCCTCAAAGCTTCTTCGTGTTGCAATCTGCTGAAGAATCCCCTGCTCTCATTGCGTTGGTCAGAGCTAAAGATGTTATTGACCATAAGACTCTTGAAGTTATTGAAGAACCAAAAAGAAAACTGAAGAATGTCGAGGTGTGTCAAATTTCCACTAGGCATCTCTAGCCTTAATGGTCTCTCTTTTCTACCATACTCTTGCGAGTTGATTTCAGGATGCATCGACTCATCTTCCGACTCGCTGTCTTCCTTTTCCGACTCGCTATCTTCCATTTCTGGCTCGTGGGGCTCGTCGGGCTCATCGGAATCCGAATCAGAAACCTTGAACATTGAACCCCTGAACTTGTCTGAGCTTGCGAGATACAAGGAGATTGTCCTCTCCAGATACCTAAAGGCCCCAGAAATGAATAAAAGCAGTATGATCACCCAAAGAGAATTGGGTAGGGATTGGATAACCACGTAGACACCTGAAATAACTTGTAGAGCAAGACCGAGGAGGTGTCTGAGCCAAAGAGCATTATCCTCGTGAGAATATGCAGTGATTGTGTCTGGTCCACCAAGATGTAAGAGCAAGAACGGTGCCAGCAAAGCCATTAGCTGTTTTTCCTGAGGAGGATCATCTTGTTTTGATTCTCTCCCTTGATTCCGGGCAATAAGACTGACTCCAAAGTTTGCAGACCAATCCGCTAAGAGATAAGACAACCAGATGACCAGAGCCAGGAACTTGTTGGATGTTCTTTTCCTCAGTGGAGCTAAGATGATGAGAACTGTTTGAATCGAGAGACTGAGAATTACCATTCCTCTGATGTTCCATGCGTCCCAAACAGCTTTGACATGTTTGGAATTCAACCGTACCATCTTCTTCTTCTTTTGATTAATGATTATGACAAATGTTTTTGGTTTTAGAGAGACTAAGAAGAGAGACTAAGATTTACCAATCTCCAGTCGTTGACTTGTTTTTTTTGTTGGGTTTATTTCCTTCGATTGCGTCTTCTATTACCTAAATTTATATTCGTCGTATGAAATTTGTAATTTCTAGTTTTCTAATTAAAAAACCTAAGCGTCTTGTCACGGCCTTTTTTTAATGTTGTCCAGTTATGCGACAATGAGTTTTTGCTCTTGATGAGCATTGTAGGAAAGATTGTAAATCCACTTTTGTTGTTAGAATTGCCTCGTAAGTGCCTTCTTGTTAAATAGTACGTCCAAGAGTTAAAATGGGAAGAATCATGTTGCAGGGCATTGACAGAGAGATAAAGAGTTCAAGTGGAGGAGACAAGAGAAAAGTAGCAATATTTAAACTAATTTAAAGATTTCTTGATCACTCGTCCACGATCAATATGGTTGTAGCCTTCCCCTCTGTGGTATGGAAATGGTCTCCAAGGCCAAAATGAGCCATCAATAGCCAAACAAAGCTGATGAATTCACCTCCTTGGCTCAGTTGTGCTACATGTTGTTTCGGGTCACAGTGACTTGCTCCATAGCAAAGCATCTCCACCCACACTTTGCTCACTATGTCCCACATCACTTCTTTTCCTTCTTTCTGACTTAGCTTGTGAAGCTTATCTGCCAGTCCTTTTGCATCAGTTAGCACACTCTTGCGTTGATATCTCTTGGCTTTTCTTTTCTTAAGGTTAGAGAAAATCTCTTCGCATGTCTGTTTTATGTTTCTTGAATCCTCAAGACGCTTACGCTGCCAAACCTTTTTAGTTTCTGCTACAGCCTCCTTGAATTTTATCTTATCGATCCCTGCAACTGTTGACATCAGAGCAGGCTGCATGATTAAGAGGTACATCATGTAGTCTGAAAGAGTTTTGCTGAACTCGGGGTTACGCTGATTCGTTTGAGGGAATTCTTCCTTTTGGTATAAGAGTTCAGTGGCAATGTGCCACAAAAGAATACTCTGATCATAGTCTACTTGAGTCACGGTACGCAGCAGTTTCACTCCGTCCGCCCCTATTGTAGTTTTGTAGTTGTGCATCACCAACTCGCCTCTTGCCGAATATATCTCATTTGCACTCTCTGCGTCATAAACAACTTGGGATCTACGCTTAACCTCTTCAAATGTGAACTCCCACATCTCTTTTGTGATACGACGATCACGTGATGTATATTTGATCCCATTGAGGAAATCTGAAATGCCGAAGAAGTCCGAGAGATAGTTGATCATTGGGATTCCAAACCAGAATCTAAGAAACAGCTTCAAAGGGTAAAGTAGATAGTACAGCCACCGGTTGTTTAAGGATGATGACATGATGAGACGGTTTAGCATCCTGCGAACCTGAATAGTCTTTTGTTTCATGGCGCTGAAACAGGAGTCAATCACCCCAATGGTATAACTGATCGCAACATACAAAGGGTGAATGGTAGCCTCAAAGAAACCGTGACAGCAGCCCTTGGTTTTGTGGATTCTCTCAGGTTTTATCCCTAGCGAGTACCCAATCAGGTTGTACGCATATATGTATTCAGACCATCTGCGAAATATAAAACACCTATCAAGCACCTGACAATTGCCTTCCTGGTGGGAACAATTGTAGGCCTTCCACTTCAGCTTTCTGAAACCGAGGAGCCAATTGAGAAGTTTATCGACCCTGGTGTCCTTATCTTCCACATCCTCCTTTGGCTCCCTCAATCTGGCAAATGTCCAGTCGGAGATACAGAAGATGAAAACAGCAACAAAATCAAGTGCTATTCCACCAACGAGCAAGGCGTAAGTTAGGCCAACATCAAATCTGTTGTAATCATTTTTCTTTCTCGTTTTGAAGATGCATAGGGATGACACAAGGGATGCCAGGGCCATGACGCGGAAAGAAACTCCAACTCGGGTATGCAGAATATCAATTTTGGTGTAAAAGTTGTCATAGATGAAACTGAGCTCCACCTCTAGAACCCTCAAAGCTTCCTCTGGTTTTGATAAGAGAAAAAATTCTTTGCCGTTGTTCCACTGCTCAGACTCAGAGCTAAAGATGAGATCAACCACAAAACCTTTGAAGATATTGAAGTACTTATAAGCGTATTGGACAACCTCGAGATGGGTCAACTCTGTATTTGGCCTCACTAAAACCTTGGGTCGTTGACCTCTCTCAGCCTCCTCGATCCTAAGTATCTGGGTAGGCTCCCTACATCTCCTCCTAATTGAAATCTCCCCCATGATATTTGAGAAGTCTGGTCCAGGATCAGGCTCCCCGATCATAGAGTCCTTGAAGTTTTCAAGACTCGCTCCATGCAACGCTTTTATCCTCTCAACATACTTGATGATTCCAGCCACCAGCATGAGCGATGTGGGTAACAAGAGATTGTTCGGCATGGAGAGCAAAATAACGTAGAGAGTGACGATTGCTTGGCTCACAAGACCAAACAAGTTCCTGAGCCAGAGGTCATTGTCCTCTAGAGCAAAAGCCGTGATGCTGTCAGGACCACCGAGGTGCAAGAGAAGAAAGGTTGACCAGAAAGCTAGAAGATCATTGTTCTTCGGTTCTAAATTTTGTCCTTGGCTCTTTGAGATCTGTCCCACTGCGTAATCTGCTGCCCAGTTAGCTACAAGGTAAGCCGACCAGATGAGAAAGCGGGGAAAACGCTGGCCAGTTCGTTTTCGGTTTGGTGAGAGAAAAACCAGGACTGTTTGAAGGACAAGACTGAGTATTACGAGGCCACGGATGTTCCATTTTCCCCACAGATCCTTCAATTCGTTTGCCATTGTCTCTCCTAATCTCCTTCACTCAGGTCTGAGGTTTTTTTTTCTTTTTCTTTTGACACTGCTCTTATTCCTTGTTACTCTAGTTTCGGGTAGCACATTCCAGGTCAATCGTTTTGCTCTAAGAATTACAGTCTTCCTTTTCCATTTTTTTTTATTTTTTTTTAACAGTGACATGACATCTACGTATTTTTTTTTTTTTTTTTTTCAACAACTTAAAATTGGATTGTTCAAATATAATTTTTTACAATCTTTCTTTTTTTCGATGTTCCAAATATTCTGTTTTTGCATATTGGATTGGAGTGGATTTCAAATCGAAACTCGGCTCCCATATCCCGAATCCCGAATAATAGTCACAGACTTAATTATAAGCATAAATTTAAATTTGAATAACCACATAAAAGTTACAATTTTTAAACGTTAGGACAAGAAACTCATAATCAACTAGTTTCGATATATAAATACTTTAAACTCAACATGGTGTTAATCTAAATTACGATGGTCAACAAAGGTTTGTTGCCGGTTTTAAAGTAGAATTCGGTTCACGATAAGACGATAAAAATCATTATCTCGATAAAGCTCGTTAAGATTTCACATCATCAATTATGAATAACTTAATAGTATGTTGTCAAAAGAAATAATAATAATAATCTATAATTGCATATAGAAAACATGAACTGGTCCACTAATAATAACAGAAAACGGTTAAAATCAATCCGAACAATTTGCAAGTAGCTTTTTCATATTCAAATTACAATACCATGCATTTTTCAATCCAAACCAATATAAAATTCAAATTTTTTACCTAAATTATCAACCGTTAACGAAAATCATCTTTGACCTATACGACGTTAATCAACCGTTAAATTGTGCTGACTATGACGACATAATGACGTCGAAGTGTTAAGTGAGAAAAATAATATGATAAGAAAAATAGCTAAAATCAATCCAAACAATTTGCCATAGACGTTTTTATACTCAAATTATGATCCATGCACTTCTAACCCAAATCGATACAAAATTCGAATTTCCTAAAACACCACATAGATCATGTTTTGTGAAGATTTGTAAAGCACAAATAACATAATACTTTTCTCTTTTCTTTCATACACTTCTTTGTTGTTGTTATCAGATTGAAATTCTTTTCAATTTCTCTTGCATAGTCTTCATCATTCAAACTCAAGATTAGTCTTTATATCATCCAAAAATAAGTTTGCATTCACTACTGATTTCAGTATCTTGTTATATTATACAGTTGTGTTCATCTTCAAAATGTCTTCACCATCTCTTCGTAAGAGCAATAGATCATCCAATGAAAATGATATATATCCATTGTCTTTGGATCCATTGTTCAATGACAAAAAAATCCATTGTTCGGCCTATTTAACTAAATCTTTTTACTCTTTTTGCTAGTTCTAACCTTGATTCAGTTGTGTTGCTGGACATATTCATGGATTATTATAGATCAGAAATATTTCACATATTCTATATCAGAAATTTTCCACATATTCTATGTGTAATTTGCAAATCTCCACACAATATTATTTATGTGGTATCGTAGAAAATTTGATTTTTGTACCGGTTCACGTTAAAAATATATGATATCATAATTTGGGTATGAAAAAGGTTGTGACAAATTGTTCGGGTTGATTTTGGCCATTTTTCCATCGTATTGTTCTTCTCCCTTACCACGCGCCATTGTGTCATTCTAGTCAGCACAATTAAACGACTAATTAACTCCCTGGATATCAAAGTTGGTTTTTGCTAACATTTGATAGTTTATTTTTAAAAAATTTGAATATTATATTGGTTTATGATGAAAAATGTATGGTATCGTAATTTGGGTACGAAAAAGTTGCTGGCAAATTATTCGAGTTGATTTTGGCCATTTTATCCTAATAATAAGTAATTGGGTTAAAGTTGAAAGTTCATAAAATTTAGTGAAATTTGCCTAGATTGACTCAAGTTTTTACAAAAATAACTCATATAACACACAATCCAAAGAGATTACTAGACTAACCTAAATTTTTTGTTAAAAGATTAATTAACCATTATGCCATTTTACATCCTTTTATTTTATATTAAATATTAAATAAACAATTACTCAATAATAGAAAGAAATATATTTTTTTTTTTCTTTCACTTCTTCCCCTTCGTTACTTGTCTCTTTCATATTTAATATTGCCAAAACCTTAGCCACCGATGCCATCCATCTCCACGAACGACACGACGTTGAGTCTTCTCTACATGGCGCCGAAATCCCTAGGTACATCGATTTGAACGGTTTCTCAAAGAGACTGTTCACCGTCTTCGTGGGTTTCTTCAATAGTGTCGTCTATCGTCCTATCTATGCCATCCTTTTTCCATTGGTGCCATAAACATCTATGGGTGATGACTTTACCAAACCTTATGTTGATTTTGAAACAGTTTCTCAATTTTAATTAACCTCTAAGATTGAACCATCCTTTTTCCTTTTTTCTTGTCTATCTCAAATAAATATTCAATTCCTTGTTTTTGCAACAGATTCAATTTGTTACTACTACATTACCATTGAGTGCGGCATGGGTATGTATGACTGATTCCAATTAGATTAATATCAAAAATATGATCTATTGATCATTGACTAATATACAAAAGTTTTACACCAAAAACTTGAATGATCTATATAACTAATTCATTTTTTTTTTAATTGAGTGAACAGAGCCATGTTTAACATTCAATATGAACTTGTACGTATGAATATGAATATTACTCAATATACCACTAATTCATGGTGTTGAAGCATTGGTCAAGGACATTTGACCGAAAGACAAGAATTACAGTTAAGGTTTCTGAGCCAATGTTCATGTTGTGATCTTTGGAGATAGATATCTTAATCGTGAACCAATGAATTTATGTAGCTCTTGATGAAACTGTAATCTTAAGATAGTGAATTTGTAATCTTGAGTAACAAATTAGCAAAGTCAAAACAAATGGGTCACACATTTTTAATCTAAGACTATACATCTGTCAAAAATTTTGTTTATGTGATGTTTTCAAATAATAAGTATCTCGTATTAAATAAATCGGTGGCAGATTTAGTTTTTTAAACTATAAGTCTGTCGTAAATTTCGAAAATTTGTGATGTCTTTAAATAATAAATATGCCGTATAAAATAAATCTAGGACAGATTTAATTTCTTAAGCTATAAGTCTGTCACAAATTTCGTAAGTCTGTGGTTTCTTCAAATAATAAGTCTGCCGTATTAAAAAATCTCTGGTAGATTTAATTTATTAAACTAAAAGTCTGTCACAAATTTGGTAAGTCTGTGATGTCTTCGTATAATAAGTCTGTCACATATTATAAATCTGCCACATTTTATAAATCTGTCATAAGTATAACAAATAAGTCTGTGGAAAACAAAAAATCTGTCGAATAAATCTGTCGCAATATAATAAGTCTGCTGCGAAAAATAAATCTCTTACAACAGAACCGCAGACTTTTAGAATTCACCCAAAAAAATCCGCCAGTGGCATTTTTGTAAATATTTTTTTTCCTAACAAAGAAAAAAGGGTATTTTAGACAATAAAAAAAACTCAAATAACCCTTCAATTTAATGAGATATTCTAGTAATTAAACCCTTTATTTGGGTTATATTAGTTTTTCTCCCTAAAATTTAACATAAAACTTACATTGTGAAGTTAGGTTTTGATCTAAACTTAGCACTTTGTAAAACCTTGAATTTTACGACTGCATCAGGTGGTATCATAGCAGAATTTCTCCTGTCTCTTTTTGAAACTTGAACGGTTGTGGGACATCGACCGTTGACCAAAGCAGAAATTGAGGATTTTAGTACTGCATCTTTTACCATAGTCCTAACTGCTTTGATCGATCATATCGCAAATTTAATGAATTTATCAATGCGAACAACAACGACAATCAACAAAGATATATGGGAGAAATTAAAAATCAATTATGGTTTCATGAGAAGGAAACAACTGTATTGTTATTGCAGAAAATTCGAGTTCTAATAAAGAACTAATGGAGACAGGATAGTTGATCAAGAGTCGAAAAAATAATCATTAATTACTATCGGGTGAAGACTTATATTTCATTGTTCAAGGAGATTATGGATTAATTGGTTGAGACTTTTAAAAAAAATAAAGTTACATTTTGTTGGTTTTAAAAAAAAAGTTGTCATCGGAAAAAAAAAATGAGAAAGTTGGACTTTAAGAAATTTTAAGAACACTTTTAGGGTCGTTAAGATGATAAAACTTGATTGGTAAAAATATGGCTTTCAAAACTTTAAAAACAAGTAAAAATTCGTATAATTTTTAAAGCTTAAACACCAATCGGTCTTTATGAGTGGAGGACTTTTTGGAATGGCTGATCAACGTTTAACAGATTCTTTGACAATATGGGTGTCCACTCGTGTCCCAAACAATAATCAAATTAAGATGGTAACAACCATGCTAAAGAAAACTGCTACAGTGTGGTGGGATAAACTTGTTATTCAAAGAACTTTTACCTGAATACACAATTGATTTCATATACGTTTCTCTTAAACCAATTAATGATCTAGGAGAGACATAGAGTCAGAAAGTAGCCATGTACATAAATGATTGAAAGGGTTCTATATAAAAGAAGATGAGCTTATAAACTGTATAAATCTTATAAGCGACTTCTAGTCTAGTTTTGAAGGCTGAACTAATTGAGAAGTTCCCTCGTGGCTTCTCATTATATATTCAAGAGATATGCTTTTCAAAGTAGCTGACAATGAGGTACTAGTAATTCTAATGATACTTTTATGTTGTAAAACACCAATCAAAAGGCAGAATATTTCTTACTACAAGTTATCGATTTGACAAAAAATTTAGTTGCGGGGGACAAGGTCAAAAATTGAATGTTTACTCAAGTAAAATAATGTTAACTTATTTAGACGAAGAAGATGATAAACTTGAGGATGATGAGTATGCATGGGTTGAGTTTGCAGCCATACAACTTGGTAGATTATCTTAATTTTTAAGCTACCAACATAGCCAGCCATACACCATATGTTGAATAAGAAAGGCTCCCAAGTTTAAGTAATATTGACATATATGTCGAGTTTCTATCTCCATCGGGAAGCACTACAAATAAATATATACTTTGTGTTTGCTATGGATGTTTGTCATGTTTTACATGGTCAGTGTTTGCTGTATGAAAATGATATTACATATCGAAGGAGAGATAAGATGATGATGTTTACATGAGGCATACATGAGATTGCGATGACTCATGTTCAGCACTTTGATAATAGGGAATGTTATCAGAAATGCCATGTTTCATTTACTTCTTTTNTTAAAAAAAATATTTTTTTGACACGTGTCAAAATCTCTAAACGATAGATATGACACGTGTAATGATCTCAGATCGTTGAAATCGACACGTGTTACGATCCAGCGAGTTGCTAACTTCGAACATCCAACTTTATATAATAAGATTAGATGTTTTTTTTGTCATCTAAAATTTATTTAAAAGGTAAAAATTACATACATCAACAAAAAAATTAATATTTTGCGCCGATTTAGTTTTCAAAGATATTATTTTTTATCAATAAATTTAAAATCATTATTTTTCAATAAATTTCAGATGAATTAGATGTTTAATTAATAAAATTTAAAAGTAATGATAAATAAAAGAATTTCAGATTGTGACATAACTTGGATATCATTTAAATTTTAAAACATAAAATAAATAGTGGCATATAAATGATTTCAATATAAATTTTAAAATTAATAATAATAAAAGAAGGGAATGTTATCAGAAATGCCATGTTTCATTTACTTCTTTTCCCTAATGCCAAGTTGTATAATTCTTTTCAAGCAATGCCATTTCTTGACTTTTTAGCATAAGGGTAAAAGACGAAAAAACCCTCTTTACACAAGTAGACAGCAATGCATCGATAGTATGAAGTGATGTGACTAGAAGAACTCGGCAGAAGCATTTATTGTGGATTGGAAATCGAGAAAATGGCATAAATTTGAAAAACCCAGATTATATAAATATTTGACCTATAATCACATAAAAAACGAGATGGGGGTAAAAACCAAATAAGGTGAACCGTAATGTTTGACCTATTATATAAATGGTGGACCAAATTAGTAATCCTTGTTGGACATGTTGTCTATCGTGTACATAAAGTTAAATATTACAGAATAAATATTTATGTTGTTCATTTCGTTGTCCATTCAGTTTATGTTGTCTATGGGTGACAATTTATGGATGGTGGACATGATTAAATATACATGAGTAACAATATGTTGGCACGGTCAAACTCGTTCATATTTGTCTTTGGTGGACATTTTCTCTATCTTGTAGTTCATGTTGTCTATCGTGTGCATATATAGTGTTACCATAAAATAATTTTGTTGTCTTTCTTTGTTGTCCATTTAGGTTAGGTTGTCTAAGGGTGACAATTTAGGGATGGTAGACATGATTTAATAATATCTCTTGTCCATCCTTTAAACGCATCATCCTTTAAACCATATATCTACGACACGGCAATTATGTCCACCACTATTCACTAATGTCCACCAACATGCGCACCCCATATTGTCCACCAACATTCTCTGTCCACCATTTCCTGATATGGAGTTATTACGGACATGCAGTTGAAACAAGCGCTCAAAACAAGAAGATTTCAGTAGATTGAGCATATTTCTGGGATATAGAAGCATTTTCCATCTCAAATCGATTAAGCATCGGAATCAGATAACCATATCTAACAAAATCCCCAAATAAAATATTTAAAAAAAGATTGAAGCTCAGTACCAAAAGCGAAACTAAAACAATAGCTCGACCCCCAAAACGAAGTAAATGATCAGAGACAAACAAAAACCAATGTGAGAAAATGAAAAGAAGGCTACGTCGATTCACACCTGAGAGAGTGTATTGTAAGTTTCCGAGTGAAATACCGAGGAAGAAACTATCAAGGAAAATAGTTGGAGCTATGGGAGTGACAGTAGAAGACGAAATGGAAGCAACACTCAAGTTGTTGAGATCCCAAATCCGTAGCTCTCTTTCGTCGTTGTGTGGTTCTCGTTGAGATGCAACAGTTGGTGTGTTGTCTCAATCTCAATCTCTTTTCTCTCTCCTCTTCCCACCTTTCATCAGAAACCAAGTCAAATAGATGTCATTTACAGATAGGGGTATTTATGTCTTTTTGTATAGAAGCTGTGGCATTGGGGAAAATGTGAGCAAAGACATGGCATTATAAGAAATGTTGAGTTTACAATGTGGCATTGCTGCTAAATTTCTCTTGATAATAATCTAAGGAGAAAGAAATGCAACTTGGTTATGACTCAGAACGAGCAAGACGTATATATGAATCCTTCAAAGAAACTTAATGTTTATACCCAGTGGTAACTAAAGGACTTATGAGTGTTGTAAAAGAGGAGACAACAATTCCACAAGAAGAGCTGTTGTGTAACGTTGGACTGCCACCTCTTAATGGGCCCATGTCCATTCTCGGTCCATGGATCCACCTCTCTTAGTTGGTCCCAGTCCGCTCCTGGTTGTGGACCCACTCACATCCGACGGCCGGTTTGCTACGTCCGGAAGATTTCAAAAACTTGTTTATCGACCCCTACAAATCAACACATGATATTTTTCTGTGTTTGGTCACCACATAATATTAATTTATATTTTATGAAAATAAACTATAATCTATCGTTTTCCTTAAATATTTTATCTTTTTGAAAATAAATAAATTGAAATTTGTAGAGCCGTAAAACAGAGAAAGCGAGGTATGGTTGGTGTTTCTAAGACCAGTCCGTGGCAAGTAGCCTGTAAACAACGAATAAAATATTAATTTAATCGACTATAAAATTAGTGAAAATGGAACGTATTAGCCTACTTGATACCAACATGTTACATTAAACCATTAATTATAATACGATTATATACTTATGGTTTTGTCATGACTGATTCACTATGATTCCAAAACAAAATAATTTTGTTTGGACTTCAAAAAACAAGAATATAAAAAAAGGCAAGTTGAGATTATTTGTGTGCGGCTGTGAAAACAAAAATTATTTTGTCAACGGGACATTTTTTAAATTTATTAGCTGTCGTAATATCCAATTATCCAACATTTTGTTTAAACAAGTTGAGATTCAAAATATATTTTTAAAAAAGGCAAGTTGAGATTAGAGATAAGAAGTTGCCCACATAAACCAAATTCGAACCAAACACTAAAAAATATTTGAATGGATCTTAAACTCTTATATCTAAAAATCCGAATATAAACGAATACCTAAAATATAATTATATATAAAAAATATTAGTTATTTTTAAATTTGATGTAATCCAATTATTTAATATTGTAATTAAAAATAGAAAAATATAAATTAAAAAAAGTCAGGGCCGAACGAAATCGAAGGAAGACATGGAGAATTGCCTACTGCTCAGCCTCTACTCATCAAAACCATTGCCCGATCACGAGAAAACAGTCAGTCCTCGTTAACTAACTCGGGAATAACCAAATTGGAAGACAGTTTACGTCTCTGGTTCGGAACTCGTTAATGCTCTGCTTTAGAACTCTGTTTTTTTTCAGCTTTTCACTATTATTTGTTGTGTGAATAAATTTAACATTCATAAAAATAGTGACATAGCTTTTTTAAACAGTAAAAAGAACAGACGTAAGAAACAATATCATGATCATCTTTAGAACAACATTTCAACATTGAAGGTCCGTCGCGACGATTTCCGCATTGGCTGCAACGTGGTCGGGTTACTTGATCGTTGTGAACAACTTCACATTTGTAGCGGCCTTCGCTAAAACCGAGTCCTGCCCTCAAATTTCTCAAGTCTCCTCCTATCGCACATGTGGTATGAACAACGGTTCCACAACCGGTGGAACACTTGTAGTAATTTTTGAGAGGATCTACTTGCGTTTCGCAGCAATCGCACCAGTAGTATTGCTGTACATCTTCCAATAATTTTCCGCTGGCATTCCCACCGTGATTGAGGAAAAGAGGATGCACATCATCTTCGTAATGTATTCTACTGGGTAAGGTGGCACACGCAAAGCACAAACCCAAGTTACAGTTTGGACAACTTAGCGGAGTAAAATCTGTTTGGCCGCAACCACAACAGGATATGTAATCCAAGTTTGAATAAAGAGGAGGGCGATGGCCCCCATTAAGAGATGGTTCAGTGATTGAGACGCATTTCGTATCCCAATGGAAGTCTCCGCACTGGGAACATGAGTATCTGAAACCGTTAGATTCATGATGACAATAGCGACACTTGAAATTGTTACCGTCCTTGTAGTAAAGAGTAAGTGCGTGTTGATGGATCGGGGCCCTGATTTTCAAAGGAAGGTTAGCGCATGTTTCATGAAGAATGAACAAACCGCAGTTTACTTGAACACATTTGTAAAAAGGGCCAGGAGAGACATCAAGATTGCACGCGTAGCAGCGTGCATCTACGCGTACATCTTCGGTGGTGCCTATGATCAGTTCATGCTCTTCGTGACTGAAATGTTTTATTCTTTCTTCGCTGGTCACTATGAACGGGTCAGGCAGTGTTTCCTCTTCGGGAACGCCTTCGAGTTCCTTACCGTCCCACACGTCATTTCTGATCGCGCATCTTGAATGAACAGCATAACCAGGATCTACCGTAGATGAATAAGCTCCATATCTACTGTTAATGTCCCAGCGACAAACTCCACAGTTAAACTTTTTCTCAGAGGCAAGAGAGAAAGTGTGAGAGAGGCGGTGACGATGGTGGTTGATGCATATAACACGGGGAAGATTGATGCAATCTCTATGTATCATGAAATTACATGAAAGACATACATACGGGGATACTTTTCCTTTTGTTCCGCAAGCGTTGCAGTTGAAGGAGACCTCTTTGGTGAGAAGCGTGAGGGGATGCTCATGGGTCTTGGGTCGGTCAACAACAAGTGGTGATGGCCTTTTATTTGCACAATCAAGATGCAAAATAATATCGCCACACGTGTTGCAGCCATAACACATCTTCTTCTTCTCCTCCTCCTTCTCTATTAGCTCTCCACATGATAGACATACATCATCGGGCGCATTCTCGAGGAGCTGGAGAGGATGGTTTGGGTGCCAAGGGTGATAGATCTCAGCAGGATATTCCGTTGCATACTTCTCCATCGCCTCAAGTTTTGGTTATAATTTTTATTTTATTTTTCTCGTTGTCTTGTATTACGAATGATGAACCATTAATAAGGAATTAGGAAGGCTTCCTCTGTATTTCAATTTTGGAAAAACGCGACCACTTCAAAGAGAAAAAAAAAAGGAGAGAAAACAATTGCAAACATGAGAACTAAGGTCCGAATGGTAACTGCGGGAGAAGTGCGGTAAGGTTTTAATTGTTTATGTGATTTGCGTAATTATCTTACTCGCTCTATTTCGATATATATAT
>OVAQ01000648.1:0-27432 GCA_900406345.1 Erysimum cheiri
AAACAAACACATCCGTGCAACGCACGGGATACCACCTAGTAGTAGAATAATACAAAAGTTATGCCCCCACTCATACATTCGTTACTACGTCCACGCGTTTAACCCTTTTTCGAAAGAAAAAAAAACTACGTCCACGCATTTGTCATGGAATGTGTGTATGCATCATCATCAAATAGTATTGTTTATTAGGAGTTGAACGAGCTTTTATGTTTTGGCCTATAAATAGGTGCTAATAACATAACATAACATAAAGAAAACTTGAAGATATAATTGATAATTCAATAGTAGATCTTATCTTAAGAAAATGTGCTTCATTAGAAAGACCCTAATGTGAATGGTTTCCACAACTAATTATCATTAGGTTACTTATTATAATATGTATATAATAAACATTGTGTAGACTTGCATTAGCTTAGTCAACTTCCTCAATATTTTTACACATATACATTTGAATTAACTAATGTTTTTTTTTAAATCTCCAATCTATTGCAATATGAGTCACTAAAAAAAAAGCTAATCAAGTAGACTTAAATCTACACAAACAGGCATAGGGCCGAAATATATTTCTCCTTTTAGTGATTTACAACTATGAATGTTTTTATTAGCAAACTATGAATGTTTTATACGAAAGAAAGTTTCCATAGTCCAGGAACGGCTTCATCGTCTGATTCGCTTTCATCAGAAGAACTCACTATCCCCAGTAAATAGTTGACAACCTGAGAAGAAACAAAACCACCAAAAAGAAGATAAATAACTTGCTCAGCAAGTAGACAAAGCGCGAGGAAAATTTGAAGAAAGAAAAAGGGAAGAGCTTACCTGGTGAGTCGATATGAGGTCGAGTGGCTTGTTGCCTGATTTCAACCGACATTGTTTGTTTGGACATCTCAAGTTGTCGTGCCAAACAATAGAATCACAGTAATTGCAGTATCCCCGGCCAGATCTCAATGCCTTCGATGAATTTGCCGCTGCACGATGACAGAAAGTATACTTTATAAAAATACATAGAGAAAGCGCGGTTTCTGAAAGGGAGACTGTGGAGAAAAGCTTTAACCGATATATGCTTTCTTAAAGGCTGCTTTCCAGTCAGTAACGGACTGAATACGAATCAAGACTTTTTGATTGAAGTGAAGGTCAAATTGTGATTGCCACAGAGAGTTCTCATGCGTTGCTTGGTTCCATGAGCTATAAACAGACGAAACAAAACAGATATGTAGAAGGCAAAAAAGAAGAAGCAAAAGACTCTGCATTTCTTTTCTTTTTTGTCAACAACTCTGCATTTCTGCAATGTGGAAGTAGGAAGTACCGAGACACTTGAGCTGAGTGAAGTAAGGACGATACATCGAGGAAACTGAAGATGTGAATAAGGATATCTTGTGGAAGTGAAGGTATATCTGAAAAAAAGGATTTGCAAGTAGTGAAGGATTATCTCGGGATATCAAAGAAGAGATCGCAAGAAAGATAACTAGAAAACATACCTACATCTTCTTCCTCACGACTCTTACTGCGTCTCTTTAGTGCTACTTTTGCCTGCTTGAATTCTACAATGGCTAAGTTCTTCTTCTGTTTGGGGAGCACGGCTTCCGCGCTTTTTAGGAGAAGGTTAGCGGCTGAAGCAGCAGCTGATGTGTTCATTCTAAACAAAAAAGAAACCAATATAGAATCTGAAAACATAGACTTTAGAAGAAGAAACATAAATTTGCATTACAGAGAGACATATCAACAATCTAAAGTGATTTGTTACTATAGTCACTATGTACTCTTTAGTAGTCATAGAGTCACACTAAGGTTAAGGGTTCGATTGTTCCAGTCGAAAGAATCTTGCCTTCACGTTCTAGCTTTTCTAACAAAAATCTTTCGCAAATCGGCAATGCAAATGCGAAATGCATAGTTGCAAACATAGAGAATCAGTGAATCCCATAATCTATTGGCATGAAACAAAGCTACTCGAAGAACCAATCCGAAACTAGACTTAATCCTCTGCAGCTCTGCTCAATTCTTGACGATAATCAAAGAAAGTTCCCAACTTTGGTACGATTTTCCGGGACTTTTCATCAACAGATACATGAACCATAAGATTGAATCATTCATCTACTGATCTTCAGCACAAAGCAAAGTAGTAATAATGTTTGTGTTACAAAAACACAAACATTCTACGTTTTTTCAACAAAACAATTTCTTTTGTAAATTGTATAATGCAAAACACAAAGAATCAAAGCTAATCGATTTGGCACAAAGTAAATTCAATTAAAAGATCCAATCACCTCAATCCTCTGCTTCATGATTGGATGAAAGTTCCAACCTTTACTATTCAGATTATTCGATTTTATCATCCCTAAAATTCCCAAACACATAACATCCCTATATTAGAGCATCTTAGAACCCTAAATACTTGCAATTGAGATGAATTTCGCATACAAAAAGCCCTCAGAAATCAATCAATTTCGAAAAGAAAAACTTACTCGGGAAGAAGACGAAAAGCGGAGAGAGTATCTTGGAAGATCAAAGCTTTGATATTTTTGGGTAATTGAGAGTAAGCAAGGTTTAAGATTGAGCTGAGTTCATTGCAAGCAAATGGGTAAAGATGATTTTTGGAGAGGGCTTCTTCTACCTTTAGATTTTGGTATCTCCTCATTGTTCGTTGCAGTGGATCAGACAATCATCGTCCAGGTTTTTTCTTCTTTGGTTCTGTTTTTCTTTTCTTTCCTCTTCTTGTGAATAAAAAATAGTTATAAAACTGGAACCGGTATAGTATTTGGTTTGGTATAGTTTTGGTTTACTGAAAGAAATTAAATAACCGTGTATCAATTTCATGGGCCATTGGTCTAGCTAACATCAAAATTTTCTGTGGAGTGATAAGTGATTTCACTTTTCTCATTTATGTATCTTTTCTACTATGAAGTTTAGCAAAGAAAAAAAATACTATAGATAATGTTTAGTTTTTTTTTTAAAAAAACTTCGGATTGTTCCAAATCAATGTTTTCGTAAATGATATCCCTCCAAATTAGTTCTTATCTGTGAGCTTATTGCATTCATTGGTGAATTATATTAAAATCGTTGTTCCTAAATCTTAGCTTCTACAAGCAAAGACCAAGCATGAACCTCTTTATCAAAAAAAAAAAAAAAAAGACCAANATTTATATAAAATGTTTACTACATATATTAACTACACATTCACAATGACATAAATATGAACATAAAAAAATAAAATCACAGTTTTGAAGAAAATTCTAAAAACCAAAAAAAAGAAAGAGAAGAAGATGAAACCTAACAAGTTTGTCTAAAAAATGAAATGGCCTAACAAGTAATAGAAGACTCTTTGTTTTGATTTTTGATATCTTGTGAACCAAGAAACATACAATCACACTTTGTTGAGTTTTGCAATTTTCAGAGGAAGTAAGTGAGTTGTTCTTTTTTCCTTGAGCCTCCTTCTCCATACAAATCATTCCATTGCTTGAGCTCATTCATCCCTGCTCCTTCTGATGCAAAACTCGCAGCTACCTGCAAAAACACAACAACAACATATCTAGTTAGGGTTGTTTTCTTGTCTTTCTTGTCAAAATGAGATAAGATGTTAGTTAGACCTGGTTTTTAGCTTTTCTCATGTCTTCCATGTTCAAAGGTCTCAAAGTAATAACTCTTTCCTCAGAAGCTTCTGCTTCTTCTTCTTTTTCTTTTGGTTCTTCCGTGCTTTTTCCTGCTTCTTCTGTCTTCTTTCTCTCCTAAAACAACCAAGAAATTTCAAAATCCGTAGAGAATTTGATTGATAAAAAGCGCAGAAGAGGGAATTTTAGTTCTTTTTACCTGATCTTTCAATCTCTCCTGCTGAATCAACTCTCTAACCGGTCTATACGCAGCTGTGATGCATAAGTTCTGTTTATACAAACGTTTAACAAAACAGTCAGTTTCCAATGATTTTACAAAACAGTCAGTTTCCAATGATTTTACAAAACAGTCTTTGGTTAAGGTTTAAAGATGACACAAACCTTGAGATCACTTCCACTGTAGCCTTCTGTCATCTGTGCAAGCTCATGGAAATCAAGATTCTCTGTTTTCTCTTTCGACAACAAAGTTCTCAATATCTTCTCCCTACTCTCAATCGAAGGAAGTCCCACCATTATTCTGTTTTTTACCAAACACAAAACAAAAATATCAGTCACAATAGTATCTTCATTAAGACAGTTTTAGAGCTTTTTCATTTCACCAAAATTGCTTTATACCTTCTCTCAAACCTCCTAATGATAGCTTCATCAAGATCAAACGGTCTGTTTGTTGCTGCAAGAACGAGAATCCTTTCACCTGGTTTTGTCATTAGTCCATCCCAATGTGTCATAAACTCATTCTTAATCTTCCTCATAGCTTCATGCTCTCCAACTCTTGTCCTTTGTCCCAACATACTATCAACTTCATCCACGAATATAATCGTTGGAGATACTTTTGCTGCTAAAGTAAACAGAGCTCTCACATTCTTCTCGTCTTCTCCAAACCATTTTGAAGTGATTGTAGACATGGAGACATTGATGAAACTAGCTCCAGCTTCATTTGCAATTGCTTTTGCCAGCATTGTTTTGCCAGTACCGGGTGGACCGAATAATAGGATTCCTCTACATGGCTTGAGAAGACCGCCTTGAAAGAGATCCGGTCTTCGAAGTGGAAGCATTACAAGTTCTTGAAGTGAATCTTTTGTTTCGTCTAGAGAACCGATATCCGCAAATGTCACACCAATCTCATCTGCTGGTATAACTTCTGGTCTTATACGCTTCTCAAACTCATTATCAGGAACAACCTCAGGTGCTTTTGGAGGCAATGGATTGTCATTCTTGTTTGAAGGAAGCGATTTCTCTGACTCGTTTTTGTTATCAGGACCAGATTTAGACTCGCTCTTTGAACACACTTCTCCTTCTTTTCGCTTAGAGTCGGTGTTTGTGTCGAGTTTCAAGGAGTCTTCGAATGATTTGTTTCCACCTTCTTGGAATATACTCAGTCCATGAGACAAACTGTTTCCAAGATCATGAATCAGTTAATTAGGCTAGAAAATCAGTAAGTACCTGAAAATGAATAAACCAATTCTTGTACTTACCTTTTGGAAGATATCACAAGCTTGCCATTTCTGTATTCCGGTTCTTTGGTGTGTATCAAATGATAAGAGATTGCAGAAACCACAATTTCCTCAATGTGGTTACTCAAACACATTGTATCTGCGTGGCATATGGAAGCTAAGTCATCGCATTGGATGTCATTAGCAGCAAGTACCTCTGCAATGTGGTTCTTGTTGTCTCGAAACTGAATCATTTTCATGTCATCTTCTAACCGAGATTTCCAGCTCATGAGCTGAGATTCATCCTCTGGTGGTCTGATCTCTATGTTGTAAGGAAACAGCGCAGAAACCCCTTCGCCTACTTCTTGGCAATCGTCTTCGGTTTCTACTACTCTTGAGCCAAGAATTAAGACAGGACCAGAGAGCTTGTTCAAGAGCCTTTGAAACAACTTGTAGAATCTTTCTGACTCAAGAAGCTTCTCAACGTCCCTGAGGTATATTATTAGGGGACTTGTTTCCGATACAGAAACCAAGACCTGCAAAAACACAACAATTGTAACAATTCCACAGAAAACAATAAAGCAAACTTGTAAAAAGGTTTGTTTCTACCTTGTAAAGTGACTGCAAGAAAAGTTTCTCGTCAAAACATAGATTTGTACTGCGTTTGCTGGAAGCTAGAGTCCATAAAAAGGAGGCATAGTGAAGAAAAAGAGAATGTAAGAACCTGAAGTTGAATACAAAGTATAAAGAAGATATAATAACAATCATTTTCCAAACCTGAAACAGAACTCGAAGAGCGGGAAGATATACTACTGATATCAGAAGCAGCAGAAGCATTTCTCTTGTGTCTTGGAAGACGATTAGAGCTCTCGATACTCCTTGATTTAAGATCATTTCCGCTGGTGTGTCGACGCAATGTCCCTACAATTTACAAGAATGCTAACTCTTTAGCTCATGTTTAAGGTAATAGAAGAAGAAGAAGAAAAAAGAAGTAAGAGTTTCTTTGTTGTGTTTTTACCTCTTGGTTCAACTTCACGTTGAGAGAGCATAGAGAAAGAACCCATCAAACTAGACATTTTGTCCAATGTTAACTCAGATATAGACCTCTTATGAAACTATAAACCAATAAAGAGAAGAAAACAGAATCATTTCTCTGAAACCATCAGCCAAAAAAAACACAAAACAGGACAAGTAGTAACTTACAGGTTCCTTCTTAGTGCATCCATATTTACTCTGTATCTGTTTCCAAAGAATAGAATAGAGAAAAAGCTTAGAAGCTATTCTATTTTATCCTGAGAAATATAAATTATGCATTGATTGGTTTACCTTAATAGAGAAGTCAGTTATATCTAACAGCAAAAGCTTTGATTCAAAGTAATGAGACAAAGCTTTTGCAAGCATTTGCTGATAAAATTCTGCAGGACCAGAAAGTAGAATGGCTTTACTTGCAGGTGCAAGATTCCGAGTGTGCTTCGATATATCATATTCTTTTAGATGAACATAAGCTGCACTTGTCAATAATACTCGAGTTCTCTTGCTGCCATTAAAACAATAAACAATCATATGATTCAGTTAAACATTATATTCATCTTATTACCAAAAACATAAAAATAGACATTCATATCTTATACAGACTGGATTCAATAGTATCCAAAGAACAGTGAAGCAGAGAAAAAAATAAGATATAATGAAAGGGATTAACTAAATTAGTAGAGAATCACATGTGAGAATCTTTCTATTTCTCTCTCTGTGTCTGACTCCATTTGCCAAATCACCCACATGCTTATTGTGCAACTAACCTACCCCACTTTCTATCATTTTCTATAATTTCTCACTTTCTTAGGGGAAATATCAAAAAAGCAAACTTTTCATTCACAGAATTTCACATCTCTATCATTCTCTTAAACCAAATATACTCAGAGATTCTAAGATTCCTTCATCACCAAACATTAAAAGACTCAAATCTTAGTGAAAACATAACCAACTTGTCAAGTTATTTTTCCAAATATTCAATCTTTTTTTGACAGCTGGAAGATGTAAAAATCATAACCAACTTGCCAAGTTGGCATCTTTCAATCAAGCCACACTCTTATCTTAAAATCCATAGATCTGAAAAAAATAATCTCTAAAGAACATTGAATCCTTGAATTGAGCTCAAGTTATTAGAGCATCATAATAAACTCATCAAAGGTTTTGTTCTGAGTTACCTTAAGAAATACGGAAACTCATCAAAGGTGACAGTACTTTCTCTTCCATCAACAATTTGTCTGATCAACTCTTGTTCAATCTGTTCTCCGGTGAGTCCATCTTCTACAGAACCCGACCCGTTTGCCCATCTACCCAAACTTTGACCCGATGCTAACCCAATTCCTAACCCAACACCAACACCTAAAGCTGATAACAACACGCTCTTCTGCTCCATTTTTCACCAAAAACACAAAAAAAAGATTTTTCAGAATCAGAAGAAAACCCTCGATTCTAAATCACACGATGATCTAGGAGGGATTCAACGAGCATTCCTCGCAAAAAGAAGAAAAAATCAAGACTTATTATTATCTCAAAATATCTTTTCTTTTATGTAAAGGAAGAGGTTTTTTTTTTTGTTTTTGGGTAAAAATAAGATTTAAGATAGACAAAGGAGAAGAAAATGGGTTTGAAGGGTGTGGAGAATATTATAGAGATCTCTATTTATAGCGACGTTTGGGTTAGTCTTATGGTCGTTAACCCTTTCCCGGGAAAAAGCAACTCAGATGGTAACATTTCTGAGATATATAAATATAATTTAAATATCACAAATTTACTTCTTAATTAGTTAAGTCTTTTTTTTTTGATAAGAACAATGAATTAGTTAAGTTTTTTTTGTCACTATATAAATATAAATAAAGCATCACAAATTTACTTCTTCATTAGTTAAGTTTTTTTATGATAAAAACAATTAATTAGTTAAGTTTTCTGTCACTGGCAATAAATATAATAAAATAAAAAAGAGCTTTCTTTGACTGGTAACCAGATATTTCGGTTTTTTTAAATATTTTAATGTCTTTTTCTTGTGCTTTTTTTCTTTCTTTCATAATTTTTTCCTTTTTGGTCGGTCTTCCCTTTTCTTCAGTTGTTGTTTGGTAGGGTGTTGCATGACCTGCTATTCCCGGTTATCAATTTCGTAGTTTCTTTTTTTGTTTTTGTAATTGAAAGTCCATAATTATTGACAATAGGTATGTCTAACGTATGGAATATATATGGCTACATGGTCCAAGGCTGATAAAAATGTAGACATACTTGTGTGGTGAATTAAAGTCATGCATGTGAGGAGTTTTCTAGCTAAATCACACAAATTGGGTGGTACAATCTTAAGAAAGATACTATTTTACTTTTCTTACATGCAAATGTACCACAATGCACATGTCTCAACAAGCGTGAAACGATCAAATCATCTTACAAGTTTTGGTAGAATGAAAAGGAATGGTCCTAAGACATGCATAGTTACATATCTATCTCTCTTCTGCCCAAAAAAAAAAAAAAAGTTACATATCTATCTCTCATTTTCGTAATTATTTTTACTGTATAATAAATTAACGCGTATAAATATAAAAAATAAGATGTAGTTGAAACTGTTTAATTTTACCCAAAACCATGGCTTATAAGAGGATTTAGTGTTCGAAAATACATATATAGATCACTTCTTTGGACTGTGAAGTCAAATTCTTGGTTAATTGTGGGTTTTGAATATTCCTTTACGAAGCGAATCTTTTCTTTGTAGAATCTATCATCTCATTTAGATTCCTTAGTCTCTAACGCAAACGACTCTGTCTTTTTCACGCTTAACTTTACTTTTTGTTTGTCATCTTATAGTAATTGAAAGGTAAAAGTCGCACACTTTCTTTTCCAATAAAATAACCTTCTTACTTAGTTACAACTACAAATGTCTACACAATGGGGAACTCTTCTATTCCATTTTTTTTCATGAAAATGTGTCGCAATTTTAGCCTTTCATTAGCTAAAGATTTGCATTGATTAATTTGGATTTGACGACTAACCGATTTAATTTTTTTTTAAGTGTTTTGTATAACTAGTGACCATTTAGCAACAAATCAGTGATGAGTTTTGATTTAACAACCGATTAGCAAATATGTAAAAAAATCACTTACTTTTTCTTTGTGCAACAAATAAGTATTTTTTCAACAAATGATAATTATTTTATCACTATTCTGTTGCAAAGATATATATAACTAATTGAACGACATAATATCACTCCAAAAATCATTTTTTTGTAATGAGAAATTTGACCACATGTAAATTTGGGATGGTTTGCTTGCTAGTTGCTACCTATAAATTGACATGAGGCAATGTATTGTATAAATTTAAATTATATGATGCTTTTTTAATAAAATATTTTAATAACTTTACTTTATACTGTAGTAACTACTTTTACTATTTAAACCATTATATAATCAACAATCGTTTCGATTAAATTACTCTCTCTTACAATATTATTATTTCTCATTTGTTTCTAATCACACCATGCACCATCTTTCTAATTACTAAAAGTCTAAAATATATTTAATTTACCGCATCACTTAAACTTAATTATCTATCATAGTCACTACTCATTATGTAACGATGATGGCCGTCTCGTTGAAAATATATAGCATTATGTATATTTTACATGCACACATATAGAGATGCATATGCATATCTATAGAATATTCGTGTGTAGTTGCTTTAGAAGGCAGCACATGGATGGAGATTGAGTTCTACAAAAGGCTAATTAATTACGGGTTAATTCCACTTTGCAATTTTTTTGCTGTTTCCTTTAGAAACTACTAACAAAATGTATCGCTTTACACGCCATCTTCATCTTTTTAGAGGCGGCTTTAAATTATAAAAACAATTTCAGAGTCAAATATGAAAGTATATATATATAATAATAATACCATATGCATTTGTGTTTTAAAAAATTCTTGTAACAAATTACAGCACTAAGAGCATACAAATGATGCCAAATCATTGGTCGGTAAGCATATATATTATTATATACAACATTAAATATCATCCACCGCTCAAACATATATTAGTCTATCAGCCACAACATCCACAACTTATTCATGTATATATGAATTAGTATTGTTGAAATTCGACCGTGTTAAGTTAAATTAAAATAGAATTTAAGTTGTAATAAAATTTCCAAGCCAAAATTTTGGAAACAACATGTGTGATGGCACTTCGTTGTTCCTAATGTGATTGAATTACTCATTTGTATGTTGTTCGTTGTGTTAAACTAAAATGCAAAGTTGTTTTATAAAAAATGATTAACATATTTCACCATAAGAAGAAAGTTTATATTAGCTATATAGTGGATTTTCAATTTTATCTACATCATCCTATATCCTCCGTACACAAAATTAGGTATACAGAATTATAAATCTTATAACATAATTCACTAATGTCATCATATAGAAGAAACAAAACTGAATTATGTGTACTTTTAATTATTTTGGAAAATAATAAAGTTAATGTTGCAAAGGTCAGGAGAACCATTGGTTTGTGTGTGCTGTATTTTTATGCTTTACACATATTTAATGGAATATAATATTTGTGTGGCCAATGATAAAAACTAGCCTTGACCTGGATGACAATTGGCATGTTTCTTGGTGTTTTAGTCCAATCATATTATTTATATACTATAAGTTTCCTAATTGCAAAATAAAAATTCCAATCCTAAAAAACCTATTTCATATTTTTTTGGTTTGAGTTTATGGTTTTTTCTTTAAAAAAAAAAATTTATAAAGTTTTAAGTTAAAACTAATTGATAATAAATTGATTAACTAATATATTTCATATAGAGAAACATTCGAGTTTTTTTTTTTCTTTCAATAAACTCGTTTTGGTCCAAGTAAAACTCAACTTACCTATTAATCAAATACATACTCAACTGTGTTGAGTTAGACGGACTAGTCAAAACGTTAATCAAACTTAACATAGTGTTCAAATACGATTAAAATTTATTACGGTCAAATCAACACAAGATTGAGACTTATTTTGCAAAAACGAGCAACTTAAATAGCAAGCTAAACGAGTAACTCTTTCTCAGAGGTTGGAAGGCTTACCTTTCTAATTTTTTTTTCTCAAACAGAAACATAATCTAGGAACACTTCGATCTACGAGAAAGACTTGAAATCTAAAATGATTAGATAAACACTAAATGAATTCTAAAAGATACCTAGATGGCTAGATATACAAAGATAAGCATGAAAGAGAGAAAATTATACTCAAAGCTGTTTAAAACACACACACACACACATCATTCTTCCAAAATACATGCGCTAAGTTTTAAGGAAAAAAGAAGTGATCATGCTTTTTATTTTTGGGGTCAACATGAAGTGATCATGCATTTTAAGATAATTTTACAAAGTAAACACAATAAAGCTGCAGTGATTATCCATCTTAAAAACCTGATTTGGGTTCGAAAATGGGTACAAGTGGGATACACATTGTATGGTCAATGTCATTTATTTCTAATTCATGTTAATTTGTCTTTTGTGACAAGTGGGATACACACTTTGCTTTCAGTTATGTTAACAATTGGGTTTCTTTTGAATTCATCGGTAAAGTAGTATGTTACATCCTTTTTAATTTTAAAACTTGTAAAGTTGGGATTTTGTGTGTGTGTGGGGATCTTTAACTTTATATATATGATCACATGCCAAAAAGCTGTTGAAAAATAAGAACAGGGAAAGGTCTAACAAACTATTTTTATTTTTCCTATTGGATCTGGTATAATCTAATTGTTTCTTTTGAGCAATAGAGATTAAGAGTGATAACTTAGACAAATAATAAATTATTGAACAACCCTTGAATTCTCTAAAAAAATCTTATTTTAAACTTTGTCTTGCAAAAATATTCAAAGTTTTGGATTTGAGTGATTCGAGACTTCAAATGTTCTTAGAAACCTCAAATGCATGTATATTACGAATTGAGTTGCTAGTTGCACAAAGAAAGAAGTTGCTATTTGTTCACATAATCAAATTATAGTTGCATATTCCTAGACGTTGCCTATATTAAAACATCACTTTCTAGCGTTTTGTGGCATAATTTCCCAAATCAGCATCACATGCTCTTTTCTGAAACCAATTGATTTAAGGAAAAATGTGATCTAAATATGACAGAGACAAACAATAAAAATGTACTTTAACTTTGGATGACACGCAATACGACCCAAGTACCCAACCTTTTCTATTCCGCCACTTAATCATAGTCTCCCTTCGGTAAAGCAACTCTTTGATCTTTCTTCCACACATTATTTTCCTTTGTACAAATTTTTGTGTGTACAGTTATCATTTTTTTTTGTTGGTAAAATGTTAAGTACAATTATCTTTCTTTTGCATTTTATTAGATTGATCAACCATTATTCTTGGGATGTTGATTGTTTAAAGCACATATGAATATGTTTATTTTTAGTTTACATGCTTTTACATGCTAAGCTTTATTTTATAATTTATTTAATAATATCTGATAAAAAAAAAGAATAAAAAGACCGAATGTTGTTTACACTGAAAATTAGTACAATATTGTTTTTTTTTTAACATGAAATAACACAAAAACATAAAGAAAGAAATGCTATACCAAAAATAATAATAATGCAAAATAGCCAATAAATCATAAATGGTCGATCACTTCATTTACCCATATACAAAAAGATTGCAAATTTTTTTTGGTAAGCCAACAAATTCTAAAATTTTAACCAACATTTTTTTTCAAACGGGAGATCAAAAGCAGGTTACTTAGTTTTTTTTTCTCCGTCAAAATTTGAAGTTGTGACCTTAATGTATTTAAATGTTCTTCTAATACATCAATGATACTTTGATACGAGTTTTCTAGAACGATTTCAATTATTCGGGAATACCACAGTTATCAAAATATAAAAGTTGAAATATTATTTGGATTGCACGTAAAATATCCTTCATATTAATAAATATTGACGTCTATAGTCCACTAGACACTACGAATTTATATTGTTGTATCCACTAAGAAGTTAGGCCAACATCTCCTTTTTTTTATCATTTGTCCATATTAAGCCTTTCATCAAACGATATCACATTTTTAATTTCGTCCGTCAAAATCCAAGATTACAAAAACCATTTCTCTATGCATCCGTGAATAAATATGAAACATATGAAATATAATTGGTACTGAGAGGCTTTTTTTTTTTTTTGGGCTAAAAGTAATGAGAGGCTTATTAAACTAAAATGAAGACTAATGCAGTAACGAGAATGTGGGAGACGAAAAGCCAGTTTATGGGTCCTCCTAATTTTGGAATTGCCTACCTCTTTTTCCCCTCTCTATCAGACACTCAAACATCACACTTCAACAATAATTCCCGATTATTCTTGTTCTGATATTTATTTTATTTTGTCAACCGTAAAATTAAATTAAAATCTAGCGTCGAGCACAATTTAATATTGTCGAATCTACAAAAGAAAAATTTGATAACGACAGGTTAATAATTCTATTTATTAATAATTTTTCTAATTATTGATTATTGTTATTAATTCAACCATCAATAATTTGCCACATATTTCAACAAATAGGCGACTAAAACTACTAAAGTTTCATATTGTTGTAGCTCTGTAAAATTTTGAAATCTGCTACGGCGGAAAGTAGACGTAGTTTTCACGTTGTGGATAAACTATTAGTAAATTTATGTGCCTTTTTATTTTTGCTTAAAAATTTGTTTGTTGGATTTGGAACTAAATCCTAACAACTGTCACATTTCACTTACCACATTGAAGTAGTTAGTGATAGACTGATAGTAATGATAGTAAAGCTTTTAATTGGAGTTGTTCTATAACTAAAGTTGTTTTTAATTGAATTATATACTAATTTTTTTTTTTGGTAAACAATTATATACTAAATTTTGGATGAACGTTACACCATGGTTTATAATTATAGAAAAAACAGTCGTGGTTTATCACCAATTTGCATGGTCCATAAACTCAAAATAATTCAAATAGACCCTTTGATCAACTTATTTGGTCTCACGGTTTTTTCCTCTGACATATACATTTTTGGCATGTCAGTGAATATTTCTGATCTCGACCAACACTTTTGTTTATATTTTCTCAAGTGATTTTCTAATTTTAAATTTAAATGTATATATACTTCCAAAAAAATGAGTTGTGATGGGACACAAATGAAGAATGAGACGAATACCAAACTACGTTTCGAGGAACAATACACTTTTTCATAACATTAACCTTTGAATACCATCAAAGGGCCAAACCAGTAAGAACTCACACTTTGAGATCTTATGTCTTTTTTAGATACGTCTTTGTCTTTTGTCCAAATCTTAACTCAAAACATTACCTGGTTTTGGACCTACGTACTATCATTTAATTGGTTTCTCTTGTTTTGTTTTTCAGCAGTGTATTTCTATTTTATGCTTTACAAAAAGCGACAAATATTGGGATCCACTAAACAATAATTAAGATACGAATCTTAGATCCAAATCATAACAAGGAGAGAAGACAAATATAATTCTGTGAATAAAAACACAACAATTGATATATTAAATAATTTTCTGAAGATTAATGAACCAAAAATACTTGTCTCATGTATTCAGCAACAACTCTGATGTTTCATTTGTATCGAAATACCCCCGGGACTTATGTCCAATAAACCACTCAAAACCGGTCTTCAACAAGTTTATGGAATCGACCACCGTAAATCTAACCAGCATCTCTGTGAGCTTGAATCACTAACAAATGCCTTGCAGAGGACAAAGAACCAAAACTAGCGCTCGCAACGAAAAAGGGCGAAAGCGTTGCCAAAGCCCATTTAATTGTTTAGCCCATTAACAATTCGTTTCCTAACGTCACCGAGATTCAAGTGCATTCTTGAATTCACCATTGCAATAACGTCTAGAAATAAATTTTATACTACTTCCCAAATGGGAAAAAATGAAAAACATTAAAACAGATTTTTTTTTTTTTTTTTTTTTTTTAAAAAAAATAAAAAAGATTNTTTAATCTACAGATTAGAGGTTAAATTTGTCAGATCAGTAAAGAGGTTTGTTGCCCAAGTTTTATCTTAAATTTTTCTAGTGGAAAGAGCTTATTCCACCATAACTTTTCACATGGACAAAAATTTAGAAAACTATCGAAATTCCAGAAAACTCGAAAAACTCAAAAATCGCAAAAGTCTGAAAACTTGAAAAGCCGAAAACCAGAAAATCTTACAACCCAAAAGTTCTGAAAACATAAACGAGTATCGAAACGCGATTCCTAAATTTTTTATAGTAAAAAATTATTTATAGTAAAAAATTATTTTAAACATTAAAAATAGATATAATTGTCATTTTTATTCTTTAGTTTCATAAAAGAAATCCATAATGACCAAACCGTATATTATATTATTGTACCGAGAGAAATCCCTAAGTTAGTATAATCGAAAATTAGTAAATTTATTATATTTTATATCAATTATGTTTCTAGTTTTATAATATAAGGGGGGGTTAGTGGGAGAAGGATTTGTGTTGATTTTNCAATCTACAGATTAGAGGTTAAATTTGTCCGATCAGTAAAGAGGTTTGTTGCCCAAGTTTTATCTTAAATTTTTCTAGTGGAAAGAGCTGATTCCACCGGAACTTTTCACATGGACAAAAATTTAGAAAACTATCGAAATCCTAGAAAACTCGAAAAACCGCAAAAGTCTGAAAACTTGAAAAGCCGAAAACTAGAAAGGGGAGATCGTTCTTCCTCCGGGGACGGGAACGGTTCTTCCTACTGATTATGCGCTTCATCACTCTCTTACTGTTGATGTGTCAGATGGAGATAAACTTTTTGTATTTTTATTGTATTGATTTGTTTCGATACAGTCTTTGTAAACATGTACTAGAGATATCACTTTGATTAAAGATTTTAATCCTTATTGATAACTAGAGAAAATATCTTAACTTTATCTTTTTGATTTTTTTTTCGAATCCAAAATATTTTTTTAATCAAATTTTCTGCTTTAATATCAAGAATGTGTTAGTAGGTTTTTTATTAGGTTTTAGATAAATCAAATGATAATTGATGAAGTGAATGATTTAGATGATGACGAGTAAAATTCTTCATGATTTCTTCATCTATACGTGTATTAGTTCTAAAATTGGTTTGATCACTTATATAGAACTTAGAATAATTTTTGTACTAAACATGTTCAGCAAAATGCACCACTTGAAAAGTTAGGCAAAATGCATGAATCAACTTTAAGCGAACTCTAATCAATGAAAGTTGATATATGAAAGTATATAGAAAAACCAAATGGACGGGATATTAATGTTTGCTTGATATTGCAATTACATATAAAAGGTGACAATAAGGGATATAGAGATCCGTATCTAAATGGATTGAGAACAATTTATGGCGTCAAATGAAAGTTTGGGGTGATTCAAGAAACCATTGGTTGTAGAGGTTTTTACTTGTTTTCAAAAATTAAGAATTTATAAAAAACCAAGATTTTTAGTTGAATATCCATGATTTTTCAACTTCAAGATCTTCTTCTTGATCAACAATAGCGTCTGCCAAAAGAAAATTTAGTTTTTAGTTTTTGATTTTTGGTGTACCTTTTAGTTTTTTTTCAAAATCTTGATTGGTAATTGGTTAGTTTTTGGTTTTTATATATAAATATTTTTAAAAACATTTTTAAATATTTAGTTTTTCTTTTGTGTTTAAAATTATTATTTTTAAATGTCAATATTGGTTTTTGGATTTTATGAATAAATAAGCAAAATCTATAAAAATCGGGTTTTCCTAATTATTAAAAAATATATTTTTATTAGAATCGTGAATGAGTGATTAATTAGTTTTTGAAAAAATTTAAAACAAAAAACTAATTTAAAATCTACAGCCATGCCTTTAACCTAAACTTTTTTTTATTTGGCAAAAGCCAAAAAAAAAACAAAACGCCACAAATGAGAGAAGGGAGCCTGCTAAGAATTTTCTACCAAACTATTCTAACCAAAAGGAGAAAAAAAAACACTCATTCAGTTCTCAAAAGTACCAACAACTTCTTTACTGTTGCAATCCACTTCTCAAGAATCTTTGTCACCTACTTGTGTTGTTGCCTCTGGGAAGCCACTCTCTGAAGCTGCATTATGTACCTCTGGTTCTTTCGCTGGTTCTTCTCTTCCTTCAAACACATTCGTCAAGAACCCACTCTTTGATGAAGCAGGCTGATCAGGATTTGCTTCAGTAGCAATAGATGAAGCACTCATTTTCCTGTTGCCAAGCTCTAGCTGAAGCTCCTCTGGCACATCATCAACGGGAGAAGCTGGTTTTTCCTCCACTCCACGAGGTTCAACATCTGCTGGAGATTTCCCATCCTCAGTTCCCGGTCGTTTAGTCTCATTCTGAAAGAGTTCAAGGCCCAGAGTAGAGCTGGATCCCGTGGCCTGCTGCTTTCGAGATGTTCCAGGTGCTGAAAAGAAATCAACCAAAGTACTTGAAACTTTAGCAATTGAATCTTTAGGTGAAGTAGCGGTGACTGTAACTGCTTTCTTACTTGCTGCACAAGCTTCAGATCTCAGGACAGTATGCTCCTCTTTGGGTACGTCATCACTAGCAAACTGTGGCATGAGAGAGAGGGTTTGGCCTTCATGTTCAATGAGTTTCCCCTCTGCAGAAGAGCCACCAACATCTTTCATCATTGTAGGAGCATTCCTCTCACCAATAGCCACAGAGCCAACACCCGCATCACTCATTGGATGATTACTGGGTAGCGATGTGGTGCAAGTAACAGATTGGTTCTTATAAGCGAGCAAGGGATCTGTTTGAGGCTCAGAACCAAGGTCATTAGTTTGATTCCCAGCGTTCTTCTTCCCCTGAAGTGGAGCTTGTTGGTTTAACGAGGGAATCGGGATATCTTCTCTTGCATACATCTTAGCTTGGGGAAACAAATCAGTTGCTTGGGTAACTTGAGTGACTTTCTCTGGTAAGAAAACAATGCCTTTCAACTGCTTTTCCGTGTCAGCAACCTTTACATTGAGAAAATAGCCTGCCTCGAAAGAACCTTCAACCACACCAGAAACAACTTGACCTATCAGATTCTCATCAACAGTAGTACTAACAGGTGGATTCATTGGTTGCTGAGTCTGGCTTTCGTCTCTGCGAGGACGACCTCTTTTTCGCTTATTTGTAAGAGATGAGCTCGAGCCTTGATTCGTTTGGTCCATCTTCTCTGGAATATCCATGATTTTTCAACTTTAAAATCTTCCTTCTTGATCAACAATAGTCGTCTGCCAAAAAAAAATTCAAAAAGCAAGATTCTCTTAGTTTCATCAGTGTGCTCATAGTTACACAACGCCAAACTTCAATCATTATCTTATATGAACAAATCACCAATTGATGAATTTCAGAACAATCTAACAGAAGTAACAACAATTAATACAACACCAAGTAATGGAAACAAGATCACATTAGCCTAACAAATCGAGAGTCTACTGTAAAAACCTTCAATGCTACAAAGCAACAATTAGTTACAAGAACTACAACCAAGTTACCATTTTTGTTCAATCATATATTTCACTAGATCCCCAAATAGTAACCGTGCACCATCGAGTTGCTTTTAAGACTCTTAAATTAAGAGTAACACTGATCTCAACACAACATAAAACTAGGTTTAGATTCAATAAGCCATATAGTAACGAAAATGGACCAATAATCTCAAGATTCTCAACGATTACAAGATAATATCAAAGAAACTCCACAAAACAAATTCTCCGAGAATCTACACATACAGAACAACAAAGGTATAAACCTAGATTCCACAATAACCTAAAAATTTACTTAATCAACCAAGAAAACGAAAATTTTCCCGGGAAAATCAAACACTCACCGGTTAGGTTTGCGACGGAGAAATGGTTGTTTCCAAGAATCGGAGGGTTTTTTGGTGGAGGGAATCACTTTCTCTAACGCTACGTTGAGAGAAGCGAGTACAAATTAACGTCTCCGTGTACGTATTCGTATTCGTATTCGTAGATTGTCGTTCCTTTGGTTCTATGCTTTCTCGTCGTCGCTTCGCCTTCCTCTGTTCTCTCTCTCTTCGCTTTCTCGGCGTATTTTTGGTTTTTGGGGAATGTGGAGAATAATTAAATTATAATTTGAATTTTGAGTTATATGGGCCACAAATGGTTTCCTTATTAAGCCCAATAAACTTTTAAATTCATTTAAGTCAAAATTACACAAATGAAATTCGTTTTAAGAAGGCTTTGGTCTTTGGTGGTGTAAACGAGAGCGTGGAATGGATATAAAAATAACCGAATGGTGTATTACATGAAATTCAAATTAATGAAATTCATTATAATAATAAAAATATGTATATTAAAACAGTACATATGTGGAGTAATAGGTCTAACTCACACCAAAAAACTAGCTTAAGGAGGACGTTTGCCACATACTATATATATTGTCCAAGAATTTTAATTATTTTCGATGTTGGACTCTAGCACACATCCCTCACGCTCAGAACTGGACAGTTTGTGGGACTGGACATCCACGGGTGGTAGCCTATTTTCGAGAAAGTTGAACTTTGGCTCTGATACTATATTAGTAATGAGCCTAACTCACACCCAAAAGCTAGCTTAAAGAAGTAGGTTTGCCACATCCTATATATATTGTCCAAAGATTTTAATTTTTTCCGATGTAGGACTCTAACAGTAGAGAAACAAAAAAAATACTACACAATTATATAACAGAAGCAAACAATTAATTTCTCTCAGTCTCTAGCTCTTACATTTCCTTTTCATTTTCATTAATTTTTTTTTTCATTTTCATTAAAATATATTGGTGTCACATCATTTTCATTTTCAACACAATTATCTATGCTTCGTTGAAGAATTGGTGTAGATGATGTTTGGATTACAAGAAAAGTCGGGAAAATGAGGGAAATTATGTAATTTTGTCAGGGAGAATATATGCCAAAACTAATTAATATCTTATCCACATCTCCTTTCAAACGATTCCCTTGGTCTACATTTTTTTGCACACTATTAATAAATTATAAAGTTATATCTATATGTATATATGATGTTTAAAAACAAAGAAAAAAACATATATATACATATATATAGATGTTTGTTCCAAAATAATAAAGCAAAATATGCTGAATTCATGAGTCATGTAAATTTGTGTGAAAAAATATACATATATAATAGATGCATCATACATGAGTTGCTTAATCGAGTATTATGACAAGTTAACGAATTGATTCTCACCCGACAAAAGGCATGACTTAAGATAATGGTTTCGTTGGCTTATTGTTTGATACTAATCAATCTTTCCGGCCAAAAATTAGTTAGTAAATCGTAACTTGACCAGTAAGCAACATAACCCTTACATCATTTTTTTTTGCTATTTCATATTTTAAGAAATGAAATATTTAATTTTTTGGGTCAGCAATTAATTAATGTTTCAAGTACAGTGACGTGATTAATAATTATCTAGCTAGTTCTAGTGTTTCCTTGTCGGAATTTATCGGCATATAATTATAACAACACATACATTTGGTTCCTTCTAAAATTGATCTTTTTTGTTGTTGTTTCTGTCCAAACATATGTTAAAGAAGTGATTGTAGTCTAGAGTTCAACGTCGGTCAAATTTTATGAGATGTATTCTTAGTGACTATAGTATTTATTTATTGGCTACAAATTTCTAGATCAGTTTTGATTTATAAGATCCGATTTTTGTGAAAAAAAAAAAAAAAAAAAAAATCCGATTTCAGAAATTAGTATTTATTTAGTATATACTGTGTGAAAAGTTATTTACTTAATGATTCGGACGACGTGTGGCTAGTGTTATAGATGTTACTTTTGGTCTGATTAAATTTTACAAGAAAAAATGTTGGTCCGAGACAATATTAATTGGTGTATTCTGGGACTTGATTAGCTGTGATGTTCCTTCTCAAACCGTACCATTCCACGATCACTGATTACCGTCTGCTTCGAATCTGGTTCCGTTCTCTATTATGTATCATTAAAAGGTTTTATTTCTTCAATCATTTTGTTCTCTTCCATTTTGAAAAATAACCATCTGGCAAATTGGTATTTTCTTTTATCATCTAAAACTTACACACGTACACTCCGGATTTAAATTTGGACAATGATGCGATAAACTAGTATAACTACTAGGATGTATGTTCCGATTTAGAACTCTTCAATTAATCATGCATGTTGGCATGAGAAGTAAATACGTTACGTGTTCTAAATCCTATTATAAAACAAAATTGGATAATTAAAAAAAAAAAAAAAAAAAACGAGACACTATTATGATATATATACCAATCAAAATCTTTAGCTTCCATCTTATGACCGGTCAAAAGTATGTATGATCAAACGATCTGGTATCTGTCGACCATAATCCAATGTATGCTAAAAATACTGAACTCTCTCAATATCGAACGATTTCTTCTTCCACATTCATTAACAACTAGTTATCTTATCCAACATTTGATGAAAGTATAGAATTTCCGAAATTGGTTGGCAAATAATTTCTTATTTGTGAAAGAATTAGATGTAAGATAATCAAATCAACACACGTAAAGAAAATCTACATATAGTTTCTATATGAACATATCGAGCGTACAAATTGACGACGGATACCGAAAACATAGATACAATCAATCTAGTATATATCTCTCTCAATAGACTATGACAAAAGAAAAATGACCTTATAAATATGTTCAAGTGTTTTTGGTCCCCCAAGAAGAAGAAGATGAAATAAGAAAGAAGATGAAAAAGAAATGAAGATAGGAGATAGGAACAGTGTCACGAGGAATGCTTTGGATCTTCTCGGAACATATCTTGTCTATATGTCTCCTTGTTTTGTCTCACAAGCACGTGAGATTAGAGTTTCTTCCTCTTCGTTTACCCAATTATATTTCTCTCATTTTTCAAAGTTTTGTTTGTGTGTCACTATTCAAGCGGCTAATCCGCTTGATGCTTCGGTTTTTGTTGCCTAATTTCTGTATTTGCATTTTGTCGGTTATAATTCGGTGTAAGGAAAGAGATCCTCCTAGGTGATGTTTAGCACATCTTGAGTTTGAATTTGTCTCCACTATGGTGTGTGGTTTAAATTGACGAGAAAGATATTTTTGTTTCCCCTTGTTCACATATAGCTTCCCAATGCCAAATTAGCTTTACCAACACATTATAATGTTTCTAGCTGGTTTGTGGATAAAATAAGCATTTTGTCAAATGACTTAAAACAAAAAATGGTAACAACCAAAAACTGATGTCAAAAAAAACAAAAACTAATACTAATATATTGGTTTTTTACCTATGTTCTAAACAATTCGGTAAACTTTTTGGCACGATGCAATGTAAATTAGTTGTAAGATTTGGATCTAGATGCAATGTAACCAATGGAATTTCTCTGTGCATGTACCCCAAAATCTTATTGGACCTATAAATTAGCAGAAGAAGAAAGGAAGAAAAATGATGCCTAGGCAAATCTTTTTGCCTGTCTTTTTGGGTGAATATGTCCTTTGCTACAATAATTTCAACCATTAAAATATCTTTATTTTTTTGTTTGGAATCAATCTTGTCTCTAATGTTATAGGGTCTATTATTATTTTAATTCCTCTATAAGAATGACAAATCTTCTGCTACAACCTTGCTGCAAAGATATGGGCAATTTTATTTTTCTAAAAGTGAATTCCTTTAAACGGTCCTTAGTCTATATGTTCGAACGTAATGCACTTTCTTATATATATTCCGCTTAAATAAATAGCATAGGTTTGTCCCCTTCCGGATTATAGACTACATTTATGCAGCTTTAGTTATAATGCGATACAGGCATACAGCGATATATGTGTAGCAAAATATATGATCTTATAATGAAAATGGAAATGCAAATCCAATGCAATTCATACACCGAATTTCTCGGAATTTACGTTAGTGTATGAGTAATAGGCTAGCCAATGTCTTGGCTAAGTGTGTTTTCTCTTTTTGTTAATTCTTGTGTACGTTTTGGTTCGCCAACACGTCTTGACCAATTTAAGAAACTTCAAGTACTAAAAAGTCTAAAATAAAAATTTTAGTAATCTAATTAAACAAGTACAGAATGTTTTGGTTTAATATTCTTTTAAAATGTTGGGTAAACTTTTTACTGTAAATTATCTTTTACCGTTATGTGTAAATTAATTTAGGCAATTTTATAATGTAAAATATACTTTAGCTTAAGCGAATCATCTATCATTTTTGGCTTAAACGTAATTTGAGACGACTTAAAGAGTGTTTGACTTGATTCTGCAAAGGTCCGGATAATTCGATGAGTCAAAACTAAACGTCAAGATTTTCTCATTTTTGGATTTAACCATGGTGAATGATGATGACTCCAATTTTTACTTTTATATTTATTTTTATAGAAGGATTAAAATTGTATGTACGTACGTACTCTCTTATAATTTTCCAACTATTCTCAACTTTTTTTGTTTTTGTTTTTCCAAATATACACATATATGTATATCATATGATATATTTAAACATGTGATAGATTGTAGATTGTCCGGTATTTCAACTAATCCTACAGAAAATGCTAAAGCTTCATATAAATGACAAACACAATCATACAAAACGAAAGAATATGTAGATCACGAAATCCACCTACTGATAATACTATCTTGTACCAACAATGTTACTTCTATATACATATGGTGGATCAAAATTTAGATGCGTGATTATTATAAAAACAAATTTGGCTATATTGGAATACATATTCACCTCGACCTTTATATTCACTCTATATGGATAATCCTCAATTGGCTATGAATTATATTGGGAATTATATTGATATAGTTTGGATAGTTTTTTTTTTAAATAATATTTTTTCCTTCTTTTTACTCGATTTAATTATTTGAGTTACAATTATGATAAGAAAAGAGTTCAATCATGCATGATGACATCCCCGTATGATCTCTAAGACAAGAAAAGACAAAATTTGCACAAAAAGTAAGAATATTCAAACACAATTGGACCAAAAAAAGTAAACATGGGTAGGCACTTATAGTTTTACAGATATTGAAAAGAAACTATATATTTAACTTACATTGGAATATATGGAGGAAAATATAGCCAAGAAAATCTGACAAATATTTTCTTGATTCTGCTCGCAGCAGCCCATATATATTTCTATAAATGTGCCCACTCATGTAAAAAAACAAAAACATTCCTGATCCACATCAGATGACACATTCACATGGATCATTCACATCAATCTCTTTAATTCAAGAGAGAGAAACAACAAAAAGACACATCACAAGTTGATCTCTATCATCTCCCACTCCATGTGTAACGTGTTAATGCAATTTGCTTATTCTCTCAAAGCTTAATATTCTCCATCTCTACTCCTACCTGCTCCTCTTCCATGGATATTATTCTCATTTCTCTGTTTAAAATTAACAAAGACATATTAACAAATAATCAACAAATAAAAGACTAACCAAGAAAAAATATTAAAAATATTGATAACGTACCAAATGATTTCTTGCAATGAAGAACGGCTTCGTAAATGGAGCTCTCGGAGTCACAAGACCGTCTCCAATAATAATCATCTGCAACACTTATTCTAGGCGAAGAAGTCGTTTCATCAGAATAAACTTTGCTTCTAGACGACGTCGTTACACGGATCCTCGAATCCATACCGATACTTCCGGTTGGTCCAGCGGATCTACATCTCCTTAATCTTCTACACAATGGCGTCAAGAAATCAAGATACTTCAACAAAACCCATTTAGACACTCTCCTCAGCTTTCTACAAGAAGTAGGAGAAGGCTTGCTCTTAACGCCACGTGTTTCAATCTTCCCCGTCGTCGTCGTCGTATCCAACGGCTCAGATTCTTCCTCGGAAGCTGCTGACGTGGCTTTTGATCTATAAGGCATGACGTAGCCGTCACGGAAAAGCTCGTCAGCGTGAACTAAGGAATGATCTTCGTCGGAGAAAGAGACGAAGTTATCGAACTTGAAGCTACTTTCATGGGATGTTTTGATGAAGAATCTTCGAGAAGGAGGTAATCTTGGATCCATCTCGATGAATGAAGAAGAAGAAGAAGAATCTTCGTAGGTTTGATGATGATCTTCTAACGAAGGAAAGTTAACTAACCAACTATAAGAGAAGCTGTCTATGGGAACTAGTGGCATTGAAGCTTCTTGTTTATCTTCTTCCATGGCTTATAGCTTTTTTTTTTCTTTGAGCTAGATATGTTGTTGAGTGTGTTCAGAGAGGAATTTGTTTGAGACAAAACAATGTTTGAACTGGAAACATATGTTTCAGTGTATATATATAGAGAGGGACATAGCACATATAATTTTATTTTAATTTTATAACGGTAATATATAAATATTTATGTGGTTAGTTTGGTAAGAAACAATAGATATTAATAATTGGAAAGGGAAAAAAGAAAAGAAAAGAAACATAAGAGTTTGAGAGCCCATACTAACCTCTCATTATGTGCTGTTGCCTTCACTCCTTTCCTTTTTTAATTATTTTTTTAGTATTCTCTTTTTTTTTCCGTATATAAGATTATTTTAATTATATATTCCTGGTGGCAACATATTTATATTTAAATTAGGAAGATCAAGACACCACTCAACAAAAGAATATGATAAAATGGCGTTATCTCCTCTCCTAAAACATGATTATTTTTTAAGTTATCCGTAAATCAAGACGTTGCATGTTAAGTATTGACACATATCTCATGGAACTAATTGTTTATGGTAGACAAACAAAACAAAAACTATGAAACGTATATGTACGTATATATAGGAACCCATAAGAAAACGAAAAATAGCTATAATAACGTTTAAAGATGAAATTTCCAGAGCATTAATACAAATGAAGAAGGACCACGAGTTCAAATGGGAGAATAGAAAACTAAAATAAAAGTCATTTTCTTGAATAAGAAAAAGTTAGAGAAATGGGAGAGGAGAGGAGAGGAGAAATAAAGGGGGAGAGACATAGGTCCCGGGAAGTGTCGGGGTGCGAGACGAATCTTGTCGAATGATTAGGGGACAAAAGCCGAAAACAGAAAGTGACGTGGAGACTCATCAAAGTCTTATCTCTGGGCCATTCTAATTTGCATGGTCTTTTTATGGGTTACGTTTGAGAGACTTGAACTAAGGTTTTAATTAGTAGTATTTCGAGAAGTGCATTTAATGATATGAATCTCTCAAATCTCGAAGGGAATGTTTGTTGTTGGTCGTCTTTTGATAACACTTGGTATAATAATTAATAACCCCTTGAGACATAAATATCTCCCTACTTTAAAGAGGTGTTAATTATGGTTTTGCAATAAATTTTATAGATCTTTAATTGATTTCTTACATGTTTCTAAGTTCTAAAACCAATACTATTATTCACACCAAATTAAGTGAAGTACTAGAAAACTAGTATATTGTAAGGTAATTTTCTTAGACTCGTTTAAATGACAAAAATATACATAGAAAGTATTGATTGGTTTGCATACCGATCGATTTTTTTTATAAATTTTCTGAAAGACTAACACAAAAATAAGGTGAAAACATATAAACACATAAATTTATGAGTAATGCATTACATATTGCTAAAAATTCTCTATGATAAGAGGATAATACAGTGAGATGATCATTATGGGATAAAACAATATATGGGAGATTTTGCGTAAAGACGAATTGACTTTTGCATTGATGCAAATTTCTTTATTTAATTTGTTAAACTAGTGAAATAAAATAACATTTCATATATTAACTTAATACTAAAATTTAAACTTTATACTATTTGTAAAATAAGTTTCATAAATTGAGAGTTATATATAATAATATCAATTTAAAATGACGATATTTATGATTAATTAATTGTCTACTTAGCTATTAGTAATGTTGCGGACAGTGTAATTCAATATGTATATTTTTATAAATCTACGGTCAAATACTCAATATAGACACATACCTAATGTTATGAGCCTATGGACCAAGTTGAAAATAAAGACTGATAGTGAAAAAAGAGAGACTGAAGTTTGAATCATTACAGTCAAAGATGGAATATTTAGTCTTTTTTGTAAGATAAATGATTTAGATTGCAATAAAGATTTGCATTTGTGTCCAGTATATTTAATATTTTTCTTTTGATTCACACGCCATATGAAAAACACTAACAAAAGCAGTTAAAATACACAGCTTTTTTTTTTTTAATTGTAACCAGAAAATAAAAACAGCTTTTTAAACAATCTACCAAAAAAGTGGTTATTAGCTTGACCACAATCAAATACTATGAACGTACGTACTGGTTGCATCTTCGACTTCGTCTAGTACTGAACCTTTGGACTGTAACTAGTATATCTCTAACCGACCAATACGTAAACAATTATTGTTTTTTTTTTTTTTTTTTTTT
>OVAQ01000649.1:13941-27419 GCA_900406345.1 Erysimum cheiri
GTTTTGATATCTCCATTATAGTATCCATCTCCCCATTCTAATACTCTTTTAATTTTAAACAAAAAAACAAAAATCAATCGAATCAAGACCTAATCAAGAACTNTTCAAGAAGAAGAGATAAAAAAAAAAACAAATTATGAGGAAATTAGCCCAGAAAGTTTGTTTGAGTTTCACATTTGAAATCAATTATTTCACATATTAAATCTTAAAGACAGCAGAAAAAAAAAATCAATGGAATCAGGAAAAACCTAGAGAACTTTGTCTTGAAAGCTTCACTAGCTATGGAACTTAGAAGAAAAATCTAACTTTAAAGTGAATCCATAAGTTTTCAAAAAGCAAATTAAGACGGCAAGAACTTCTAGTTTTCAAGGATAATGATTATGAAACTTACCCAGACTGAGAAGCAGAGACCGTCCAAAAGATTCCATAACTCCATTGAATGTTTCGAACAGCAACTGCGAGCTGTTTCTTCAGATTCTCTGGCACAGTTGTTTTGTTTTGTCCGGTAGCCATTGTTTCTTCATTCCTAGATCCCCATGAAACAACCACACACAAAAGGGAAAAAAGAAAACAAAAAACAATCAGACCTTTTGTCCTGATTTAGAAATATTGTCAAATTTATAGCCAAAAAAGGCAAAAAAATGAAAACCTGTAACTCTTTACATTATTTTTTCGGAGTATCAGAGAGACGAAACAAATTGGATTTTAAGACTTTTGTGTTTGTCATTTACATGAAACAGCTTCCGTTTCCGCCGGCAAAAGACAAGAGATACAGAAATGTTTGAGGTTCTTTTTTCTTCTTTGGTCACTCTATACTTTTTTATATTGTTTTGAATATTATTTTTTTGGTTGTTTGAGCTTGAACTCGGGAGACTCGAAGAACTGTCTACGAATCTATATTCTTGTTAAACGATATGACGATATAATCTTAGTTGTGTACAGAAAAGAACACAGACATTTATGACAAAAAGAAAATTATATTTTTTAAAAATAATTTATGAAAAAATAGGAAACAAAAGTAGAGGAAAAAAGCAAAACGGTGAGTACCTTGAAGTTGATTGATTGTTCCTCTTTTATCTTGAATTGTTGACTATCTGGTTTTCTCTTTGGAATGACAATTTTTTATTTTTTATGTTACAGAAAATAAACTAAAATGTCCATTGAATAAAATCTTAGCAACTTGGGATGATTTTTGGCTATCGAATAAAATCTCGACACGTGGAAGGAATAAGATATACATATACATACGTCTTGTCCTCCCAAAACATCCCAATAATCCACCAAAGAAAAACTTACGGCAGGATCTCAGCAATCATACAAATATTGAGCAAATCAATATTGCGGGCATTGATAGCATTTGACGTGGACATGTTCGACCTGCAGGGCATTGAATATATAAAAAGATACCGAAGCAAAAAAGTTAGCTATCCGCTATGTCATTTTTAGGCACGCATCGTCTAAAGTGAAGGCAAGCATGCCAAAAAGGATTCTTCGACCGCTTCAAAGACGTCGTAATGTGGTGCAAACCCAACACATAAGTTTTAAATGCCTGAGTGGTGTTGTATGTAAATTAGTAGTAGTANCGGGCATTGATAGCATTTGACGTGGACATGTTCGACCTGCAGGGCATTGAATATATAAAAATATACCGAAGCAAAAAAGTTAGCTATCCGCTATGTCATTTGTAGGCACGCATCGTCTAAAGTGAAGGCAACATGCCAAAAAGGATTCTTCGACCGCGTCAAAGACGTCGTAATGTGGTGCAAACCCAACACATAAGTTTTAAATGCCTGAGTGGTGTTGTATGTAAATTAGTAGTAGTATTTTTTTCTCTTAAAATATTTTTGAATAGGTTTTAACAGCTGATGAACCGTTATATTATTCCTAACGCATGATAGTTTCAATTTAGAATCCTTACAATTTAGCCGATGGTTTGAGGAGAGTTACCATCTCTTTCTTCACAGTCACACTTGACTTGATGATCATACGGACTGCTCAGTATGGTGATAATAACTAATGTGTTAAATATAATAGTAATATATAGCAAACCAAAACTAATTAGNCATAAGTTTTAAATGCCTGAGTGGTGTTGTATGTAAATTAGTAGTAGTATTTTTTTCTCTTTAAATATTTTTGAATAGGTTTTAACAGCTGATGAACCGTTATATTATTCCTAATGCATGATAGTTTCAATTTAGAATCCTTACAATTTAGCCGATGGTTTGAGGAGAGTTACCATCTCTTTCTTCACAGTCACACTTGACTTGATGATCATACGGACTGCTCAGTATGGTGATAATAATCAATGTGTTAAATATAATAGTAATATATAGCAAACCAAAACTAATTAGAGCATGAGTAACGGTGCAACACTTTTGGATGTTGTGAGTGTAAAAAAAGTATTAAAATAATGTAACTCTATTTAATCTTGCCGTACCAAAACACAGGCGAGGATCCCACCAGAAAAAAAACACACACACACAAGGAGGCAAAAAAAAAAAGTATTTTCATTAACAAATTTCGCAACCAATGAGAGGATGCCACGTAGACAGGAACTTCTGCTCAGAACGCGTTCTTATTTGAGACGGAACACTACTTCCAAACACAACTGTTCAACCTTTTTAGTAATATAATATTCTTAGAACGCCAAATTAGTTTTGGCGTTACCAGTGCTCTTAGCTTTCTAATATTGGAGTGGTCGAAATATATTTTCCTTTTTTTCTTAGTTACTAAATGCATATAATTTTCCGTCGGTGAGTAATCGCGTTATGTATTTTCCAAGCGTACACAAAACGACCGCAAGTATCATGTCTCAAATCAGAGCATTATGATTAGCAAATAAAGCAACTACTTTTTCTCTGGTGTCAAAGCAAATGCTTAATTGCTATGAATCTATATTTTAGTCACAATAATAGAAAAAATGAGGAGGAAAAAAAATAAGAACAGTATTTACCAAAATTGGGAAACACAAAGAAGGACACGAAATTAATGTTTGGCCTCGAGGAGTTCCCCCGATACAGACAGACAATCTTAATTTTTGCAACCACATCTTTAAAATCTGCTAATTTTTTAAAAACAAAATACAAGGATATTTTCTACGTTGTTTCTCCCTATAGTCCTATACTTATAATGTTATAATTTTTTGAAATTCTCTTATATTAAAACCAAAATTTTCAAAATGCTAAAGGACCATTAGTTATTATAGTTTTTCTTTCTGACATCTAGAAAGGAGAGAGACGTTGACGTCAAAAACATTAAAAAATATATACACGTTCGGTCCCCTACAAAACCAAAGTTTTGCTGTAAGGTTTAGATAGTTAATCGGCCGTGTAGATATGTTTGAGGATAATTTGTAGATGGCGGATTGTAATGATAGAGAATAATTAATATGTTAATTTCATATTGTAAATGTAATTTTTTTTGAGTTTTCAATTCAAAACTAACTGATAATTACTTAATTAACTGAGTGTGGATTATCAAAAAAACTTTATTAACAAAAAAAAAAAAACTTCATAGATATTTTATGAGTTTTTAACAATTTTTAGCGCAGTGGTTTAGTGCATATCAAATTACTGCGTTTGAATAGGTAGACAACAATATAAATTTTGTCTGATCCAAATCTAATTGCTAGTACTACAAGAAGTGATATGGAAATCCGAAATATAAATAAATAATTTTAAAAACAAATAAATAATACCTATGAAATAATGTTGTAAACACAGCCATTTAACTCATAAATTTTGGTGACAAAAAAAAAAAAAATGTTAAGTTTTGGGCATGTAGTAGAATAGAAGATATGAGATTAAATGCTATGCATCTGACAATGGAAGCATGACACTGATTTTCTATTAACTGGTCTGTATCCTCTCTTATATGTTAGTATTCAACATTGTCCTAATAATTGGCTGTCTACTCGTCTAGGCATCCAAAGTTTAAACGTCTGAAATTAAAGGCGGCCAAACCCATTTGACGTTTCCATTTTCTAGCCAAAAAGTTTGTTTTTTAGACATTTGATTACTGATTTTAGATGCAAAATGCTTTTAGATTTTTAAGAAGTAAAATATACACTAACAATATATAATTAAAATTAACTAAATACTAAAAGATAGTACAAAAAATATAACCTATCAGTCTCTACTTAATTGACTATAATTGACTATAAGTCTATAAGTTAGATCATCCTCGAACATTCTATTAGTCCTTAACGAATTTGGAACATTACTGTTTGGTAACATCTCTATATCTTCGTGGTTGTATCATACGTACACCTATATATAATAAATATATATGTATATATAGCTGAGAAAATGGTATTTCAGTTTGAAAATACTAAAATGGTTTAACAGGGAAACATAAGTGGGTTAGTGTGGTTCCACGTCATTAGGCTTTTTCACCAGAAAAAACGCTAGATGCTTCAGTTCATATTATTAATATAAAAGCTAGTTCATCTAAGTCAATTGGAAGTCAAACAATGTAAATAAAAGTTTCTGATTTGCATTTTGTTTATGATTTGATTCAAAGATCATGGTGGAGAATCACATGACTTTGGATGGGAATTGGAAATATTATACTTAACTATAGTAATTTATATAGGTTTGATGAGACAATTAATAAAGAAGAAACCAAGAGTCATTATTGTCACTATCTATGTTAATTAAGCCCTCAACTATATAAAACAACTTGTCATTTCCCTAAATTGTCATTAATACTTGTTGGGTCTCCATGAGAATCATAATGAACATTAGACCTTGTTTATGTAATTGTATGATTAAGCCCGTATCCTCTTTTTGTTTTATCCTGCTTTTCATAGCACTATTTTACTTAGACTCGTATTAAAATAAAATTTAGATACCTATTGTTATCCACCATTTGCACCTATTTAAATATTACATTATAAGTTAATTAATACAATCTTCGTATAAGTATATTATCTATGCATCGTTTTTTTTTTTTTTCTTAGCAAGCATAATCTTTTGAATATAGACAACATATGGGAAAAGCTATTTATCCGCTCCATACTTTTGCATAACAAACCATCGTACCGAACAAATACAATACATATAATTGTTTTTTTGTTAACTGTATATGATTGCAGACAAAATCTTGTGGATGGTAGTTGAAAAGTATTAATATTAACTGGTCGAAATAAAAAAAAAAGTACTAATATTAACTGCGAACGAAAAAATTCAATATGCTGCCACAACTCAAAGCAAAAAAATTACTAGCGATTAATTGAGCAACGTAACGTTCTCAATCTCTTTAGCCTTGTATGCTTTAACTAATGTAATAGCAGATTCTTTTGGCCAACTTTAGCTCGCGCTATGTAACTTTGTTCCCCCTTTGAAGGTCTTTGAATCAATTCAGTTTTGACAAAGAAGAAAAAGAAAAACATGACAATGACATTGTTGTAACGATACATGCATAAAAAATAAAAAATGAGTTAATTAATTAAATACTTCGCATGAATCTATATATTTGTTTTATATGGTGTAATAACTTACACATGTAAAATAAATAACATGCTAATAACATTGATATAATTATATAATGACATAAATATAAATAATAGAATATTAAATTACATACTTCATTTGAATCTAAATGTTTGTGTGATAACTTATTTAACACGTTACAAAAAATATTATAAATATATTTGTTTATATATTTTATATTAATAAATAACGCTAAGCTAATAAATAATAACCCATTATTTTGTCATTTGTATAGTACAGTACTATTAGTACTGTATATCCTAAGAGAAGGGTAAGTTGGACAAAAAAAATAGTATCAATTTTTAAAAACTCAAGGACATGCGTTGTCTAAATTTCAGGTCTTCTATTGCTACCTATCCAATTAGCTCAGAAAAATATGATAGAGAAGTATTACTTGTATAAAGGAGTAATAGTGAGAGTTGAAGCCTGAAAATATGAAAAATAAACTTACTGACTCGCCAATTGAATGGAACAGTCCATTGTTTTCATGGTCCACTAACTTAATTAGCATTAATTACTGTGTCAGGTCGAGCCAATCTCAATTATTTTGTTCATAAAATACACACTAATTATAACGATAAAAATGTATATTCGATGTATAACTGTATAAGTAAAACTATAAAATCGATGCAAAAAAAAACATAATTTCCTTGCACGATTAGATATATATATATCCCGTACGATAATTTTCAGGATATTCAATCCTAATAAAGATATTCAAATTAATATTTCAGTAAGATTGGTTTGATATGGATTCAGTTTCGATTTGGTTTACATATTTAAATGAGTTTACTTTTTGGTTTTCTTATTTGACTCGATTACTTCTCTTTTTTCGCTTTTGTTTGGGATTATATGATTTGGTTTTCAAATAATTGTCTCTTTTTTTTTTAACACTGAAAATTCATTGATCCAATGATATAGAGACTGAGTAAGAGTAAAGGGCCACTAGGCACCCTATTACAAGTAAATTGCTGAGAAAAAAAAAAAACCTGAAACATGAAAAAATTAAAAACAGAGCCCTTAATTCAGGGAAGCTTCAGCGATAAGAAGCTGTCTTAGCCACGAGGGGCAACTTTCTGCTATGTAAGACGGGTACCGGCGGTCTCTTGTGACACTCGTGGCTATAGCAAGCGCAGGCCTGTTGCCAGAATCATCAGTATGTTCAAGCGACCATTCTTCAAAATTCCTTATTAGTACTAGGATTCTTGAGACCAAAGGAAACAGAGCAGAAAAGGCATAAGGGTAGAGCATGGCTTGTCTCGCCATTACAGAAGATGACTGAAAGACTACTTTAGGAATACGCATTGTACTCAGACTTTCGACAGCCCATAAAATACTCAAAAGGTCATTTTCAAGAGAGGAGCTGATACGAGAGTAAGACCTTCGGCTATGGTAAAGAGTGGTACCTTGGTGATTACGAGCCAACCATGCCACACCACTATTGGTATCTGCCTTCAACCAAGAAGAACCAACATTACATTTAACAGTGCCAAACGGAGGTTTGGACCAATGTTTCATAGAGTGCACTGGTTGAGAAGGAGAGATTGCAGGCTCCTGAGTGGGATGTTGAAGGTCACACCAAATAGCAAAGTCCTCCGAAGCTTTCCTCCACACCTCCGAAGCTTCAAGGCGTTTATGTTCAAAAAGCAGATAATTTCGAGACTTCCAAATATGTCATAAGACCCAAGGAAAAGATCTGCAGATGGTAGAGCCTTCTTTGCTACTCTCCGACAACGACAGCAAGTAGTGGAGATTAAGGAAAACAGAGGAGGAGAAGAAACCAGCCGGGGGAAGGGGAATGCCTGACTTTTGCCAAACCTGGCGAGCAAACTGACAATTAAACAGCAGGTGACAGATAGATTCCCGAGAGACACCACAAAGAAGACATTTATCATCAACCGGAATGCACCGTGATCGTAGACGATCCTTAACAGCCAGAGCACCCGACAAGACACGCCATAGGAAGTGTTTCAGTTTTGGAGTTGTCTTGGATTTCCAAAGTTTCGACCACAGACTTTTCTCCACAGTTGGAACAGTGGATGGAGAAGGGGAGGCTAAGCTCTGTAATGTATCCAGACATTGATAACCGCTTCGAGAAGAATAAGAACCATTCTTAGTGAAGCTCCACACTTGAGAATCCGGCTTTGTAAAATCTGTTGTTGTGTTAAGGACTAAATCAATGTCAGCATCCGAAAATAGTTGACGAACTCTAGCTATATTCCATTGATGTGTAACAGGATCCAAAAGCTGATCCACAGTGAGAGTGAGGTCAACATAAGCATTTTGGCGGTAGTTTGGCGTACGAGGGACTTGATCAAACAGCCATTTATCCACCCAAACTTTTGTACCAATTCTTGTACCAATCGAGTGGAGTAGACCTTGTTGAAGAAGTTCACGCCCATGACTGATGCTTCTCCATGTGTAGGAAGGTCTAGCGCCAACAGTACTCTCCAGCAAGGAACCATTAGGGAAATACCGATGTTTAAAGATTTGAGCAAGGAGAGATGTGGGATTACTCCAGATCCGCCACGCTTGTTTCCCCAACAAGGCCTGATTAAAGTTTGCAATATCATGAAAGCCTAGGCCTCCCTCTGACTTAGGCTTACACAACTTCTTCCAAGCAACCCATGGTATCTTCTTCTTATTATCACCAGTGCTCCACCAGAACTCGGTTAAAGCTGATGTAAGCTTAGAGATAAAACTTTTAGGAAGCTTAAAACATGACATAGCATAGACTGAGAGAGCTAGAGCCACTGATTTCACCAGAATTTCTTTACCACCATGAGAGAGGGTCTTGGCAAACCACCCTTTCAATCTCCCTTGAAGCTTTTCCTTGAGAAAATCAAGCAACTTCACTTTAGATCCACTAAAGCATTCAAGTAGCCCAAGATAAGTACCTTCCCCACCTTCTTTGTCAATACTCAACGCTTGCTAACATTCAGCTCTGATTGAACCAGGAACTTTGGAGCCAAAGATTACAGAGGACTTACTATTGTTAATCATTTGTCCAGAGGCTTCTTCATATAGCTTTAGGCATCGAGTGATTTCAGTAGCTTCCTCAGATGAAGCTTTACACATTAGAAGACTGTCATCGGCAAACAACAAATGGTGTAATGCAGGCCCTGAGGGAGAGAGACTAATGCCGTGAAGCATCCCGGTGCTCTCCGCAAAGTTAAGGCAGTAGACAAGAGCCTCAACACACGGGATGAAGAGAAAAGGCGATAAAGGATCCCCCTGACGGATACCTCGCTCTGGCCGAATAAAACCATGGGAACGACCGTTTAAAAGGACCGAATAAGAGACCGTAGAGACGCAGGCCATTATCCAGTTAATCCAGATTCTGTCAAAACCCAATTTATCAAGAAACGTCTCAAGAAAACACCACTCAACCCTGTTATACGCTTTCGACATGTCAGTCTTGATAGCCATGAACTCGTCCGAGACCCGCGAATTGGTGCGTAAGCCATGTACCATCTCATGAGCTATAATAATATTATATGAGATTAACCTCCCAGAAACAAAGGCACCCTGCGTCGCCGAAACTAACTGCGGGAGAATAAGCTTTAGGCGGTCACAGAGAATTTTAGAGATAATCTTGTACTGAACAGAGCAAAGGCTAATTGAGCGAAGGTCTTGCATTCTCTGTGGCTTGGGAATCTTTGGAATTAAACTGAACTGAGTATGGTTCCAGCCATCAGGGATAAAGGCAGTATTAAAAAATTGTTGAATCTCTTCAGTCACCGTATGACCAACAATGTGCCAATATTCCTGGTAAAAGAAACCAGTCAAACCATCTTCACCTGGAGCACTACCACTCTTGATGCAGAAGGCTGCTCTCTTAATCTCGTCAGCCGAGATCGGTGAAATCAATTGAGCATTCATCTCAGGCATAACTCTCGAATGGAAGCCCTGGAAAATAGATTCCAGATCATGGGGATTAGAACTCATGAAAAGATCTCTGAAGTATTCCACAACTACCTCTCCTTTGGAACCTTCAGAATAGTGTTCAGTCCCCATTGCATCCAGAAGCATCATAATTCTATTTTGCATCTTTTTACCTTTAACACTATTATGGAACAATTTCGTGTTAAGGTCCCCTAACTTAAGCCACTCCTCTCTGCATTTTTGGCGCCAAAATAGTTCATCATCACGTAAAGCTCTAGCAAGCTCAACCTTTAATTGTTGGAGCTGTCTTTGATTTGGATGGAGCTTACTGACTTCAGCTTCAAGAGAGGCCTGCAGTTTAATGATTTGATCGCGGGAGTTAAGAGAAGAAGACTTCTTCCATTGGGCCATTTTCTGACGAGACCGTTTAATCCTGTGCATAAGAGAATTATCCAACCCCTTAGATGCAGACCAGCCAAGCCTCACAATCTCTTCAAAACCATCCTGGGAAACCATTCTCTTATCAAAATAAAACCTCCCTTTAGCTTGGGAGTCTAGCTCACGAGTAAAACAGACTCGAATAGGGCGATGATATGAGGCCCACATCTCCAAGTACTCCATATTTGCACGTGGAAACAAATTATACCACTCGTCATTACCGAAGCTCCGGTCAAGACGACACTGTACCCAGACCATATTTCTCCAGCCACCCCACGACAAAATATTGCCAGAACTTCGCAGTTCTTTTATCTTGCAATTCTCCATAAGTTCTCTGAAACCCAAAAAGGAGGATTCAGCTCTGGGAAAGCCACCCAGCTTTTCATCATTAGAGAGAAGTTCATTGAAATCTCCCACAAGTAACCAAACTTCATTTTTCAACAGACCAATTGTGGATAATCTATCCCACACAGCTTGGCGATTCGAACTAACAGGATCACCATATACAAAGCTAAGGAAAAAGGTCACTGATCCAAGAGAGACTTTCGTGTCAATGACCCTTTTATCCTTACTGAGAACCTCAACTGAGTAACTACTCTTCCACATAACCGCCAAACCTCCACTTAGACCTAGAGGCTCAACCGTAACCAACTTCTCGTAACCCAAACTTTTTTGTAAATCAGACATGTAACCAAACTTCTGCTTCGTCTCCATAAGAAAAATAAAATCCGGAAAGTGCTTACGTCGCAACCCCCGGAGATGTTGAACTGTCTCAATGCTTCCTGCTCCTTGACAGTTCCAACTCAATATGCTCATTGGGATGGCAGCAGCTTCAAATAGGAAGCCACCGTAATTATTTTCGGGAGTTTATTTTGAGACACATGGGGAGTATCAGAGAGCTTTCCCTTTGAGAGGCCCTCAGGAGGAGTAGAAGTATCTGGAGATGAAGATGCAACCGGCAAATTAGCAGATGAAGCTCGAGCCTTCCGCTGCCAAGACGAAGGACGGCGGTGACCTTTCTTACCAGCCACTTGGTTACCGGACGATGGGTCGGGAGAAGAAAGCCCCATCGTAAAACCCGTCGAACCAAGGCTGGAGTGAAATTGCTGAGGCAGTGACAAGGGATGAGAGGAAGCAGATCCACAGTCACTGGAAGTATCAAGAACCGGAGATGAGGCAATGGGAGCAGAGTCTTTTAAGCATGGCCTCTTGAAAGTTTCTGTTGACTTCTTATAGTAAAAAACATGACCTTTACCCTTATCAACCTCATCAGTGATTTTAATAAGCTTAACAGAGGACTCAGCCGCACTCTCTGCAATAGATTGTTTCACACGTAAGATCCTGGCAAGACGCTCCATTTCATCGGCATGTGAAATATACTGCAAGGCCATCTTTCTGTCCTCCAGCGAAAGCTCAGGGAATAAAGGAGGAAAACCAGGGAGGGCTTCCAACAGCAGATTGGTGGGAGGCGGCTCGGAGATGACCGATAGAACGGAGATAGTCGGAGCAGGGATAGACGCATCAGGCTTACGATAACCCGGAGAGAGGCGAGATTTGACCGGGCCACGACGAAGAAGAGGGCACCCGTATCTCTCATGAGTGATACAGTAACAATGAAAGAACTTTTTGTGGACTCGCTCATACTCAAATTCGATCAGGACAACTTCACCAGAAGGAAGCAGAAGCTTTCTACTTTCTTTGGTAGGTTTGTCGATGCTGAAGTGGATTAAAACCCGGATATACTCCTTTGTTTGAGAAATTTTTGGGTCATAGGCGATTTCCTTCACGACACCAATCTCAGAGGCCAACTTGAACATCGTATCCATCGTGAAGTGGTTCACCGGGATATTCTTAATGCGGATCCACACATAAATAGAACTTAGAAAGTCAGCAGGCGGATTTAAGGTCCACCGTTTAAGAAACATAGCCCAATGGTTGTAAGACCATGGTCTATCTTTCAAGACCCTTTGGAGATCCTCTTCACATTCAAAAATGAATTGAAACCTGTCACGAGAAAGCGCAATTCCACGAACACGGTCTTCAACTCTCCACGCAGAAGGCATGTACTCAATCATCTTATCCATCGGTTGACTGTCAGGATTGCTAAGTCTGCCAAGAATACTGACCGCGTTTTCGTCAAAGACATGGAAGCAGGGAGTGTCCGGCAAGGCAAGTGGTTCTTCATCATCCAAGGACATGGATTTCAAAGCTTTCTGGAGGAGAGCAGCCATGAAGAAACAGAGGGAAACACCGGTAAGATCACGGAGGCGGAGGTGAGGAGCAACTTTGGGAAGTAGGTCAAAAGAGATTGATGTAAATTTGCAGTGAAGAGCGCAAAATTCAACCAATATCTTCTGTGAAATCATAATTTAGAGCCTTGATTTAAGTAGAATTGAACTCACAAAGGAAAGAAGATGAAGTAGAAAAGGAAAATGGTTGTCACAGAAATATTGAAATTTGACAAATTTCCAAAAATGAATACCGTTGCAATAAAGCCGGCGAATATTTTCCACTAAAATCCTGAAGTAAAGGACTCACACATCCGGGGTCTCACTAAAAATAGAATCTATTCATCAAGCAGCGGCTATCAATGTCTTGAATCCCTCCATTCCACCTCGAACTCTTCTCTGCCACCTTTGGAGAAAGCTTTATGGTCAAAACTATGGAAAACGAAAACTACTCCGAAGTTGCGACATTTCCTCTGGAGAGCCCTCTCAGGTGCCTTAGCTGTGAAGGAACGCCTACGGTCTCGTTACATTCCAGTGGAAGTCACTTGCCTTTTGTGTGATTCAGCTCCGGAATCCATCTGTCATCTCCTCTTCAACTGCGGGTTTGCTCAGGAAGTATGGGCTCGATCACGCATCCCTATCCCGCCTGCAGGTTTCTCTACCACCTCTATTTTCCTCAATCTTCATCACCTAATGTCAGCAGGCGGAAAAGCAACAGAGTCTCAGAGTAATTGTAGAGCCTTCCCCTGGGTTATGTGGCACATCTGGAAATCCCGCAACTATATGTGCTTTGAGCAGAGAAAGCTAGATCCCTCAGAGGTTTTGATGAAAGCTCTTGAAGATGCTGCGATCTGGTCTGATCTCCATCATAAAGGGTCGGAGCACACCATACCTTCTGTCAATCCCATGGAGTCAATGAAACAATGGTCCAAACCCCCCTTTGGCTTTGTAAAATGCAACATTGGATCATCTTGGTTACATAGCCATCGACATAGTGGTGTTTCTTGGATTGCCCATAATCATTTTGGCCTTACTCTATTTCACAGCCGGCGATCATACTCCTCTCTGAGATCGGCGTTGGAGAATGATTTGATGAGTCTTTTTTGGGCTGTTGAGTGTATGAAAAATATGCGTTGCTACAAGGTCCTCTTTCAGGGATCCTCTGCAGCAGTAAGATTCGCAATGCTTCATCCCTCGTTTTTTCCTGCCCTCTGTCCTCTCATTTCACAAATTTTTGATTTATTAAGGGGTTTGGAAGAGTGGTCACTCGAATATGTTGACCATTCGGGGAACCTACCAGCTAATGCTATCGCCACTAGTGTCACCCGAGACAAGAGATATCCATCCTACATCGCTAGGAACAGCCCCTCTTGGATCCTTCATTTACTGCGTTCTGAAGCTTCTCTGCCCTCTCCACTTACTGAGTGATGATGAC